>JANTPZ010034554.1:0-11839 GCA_025593235.1 Vachellia pachyceras
AAAGAAAAAGTAGGAAAGATGAAAGATAAAGAAAGAAAACATAGGAAAGATAAAAGAGAAAGAAGGAAAAAATAGGAAATATGAAAAAGAAAGAAGGAAAAAAGTATGAAAGATAATAGAGGAAAAAGAGAAAATAGTAGAAAATATAAAACCTGGGTTTCAAACTGAGGTTTTGTAATCAAAATAGCTTTTTTGAAAAAAAAATTGTGCTTGGACAAAACCTAAGTTTTGCAACCAAACCTAAGTTCTGAGAATAGTTTCCAAACAAGTCCTTAATTATTATCTTCAAGGAATTTAATCGTTGAGTAAAAGAAATAATTATGGAGATAATAAATAAAACAGGTTAAAGTTTACACGTTTAAATCCACTCTCTTTTCGTAAAACACCTTTAAATCAATAACTTTGTTTTTAAACTAAAATAGATTTTAAAACTTACTCATCCATATTCGTGTGTTGAAAAAATAGAAAAAATTGTTTATGATATTTATTTTTCATGTTCAAATATTTGTTTTAAACAAATAATATCACCCTTTGAGATTTCCATTAATTAATATTCACTAAAGCATACATTTATTCATTTAACTTTATAGTGAATTTCAATTTAGTTCACTAAATTTAGAAGGTACATTTTTAGTTATTTATTCTTGGTGTTATTAATTTTATTTAATAAGAATTTTTTCAACAAACTTAAATGGTCATTATATACACTTACTCTTTATATAATAATATATGAATTACCCAAATTAGATGCAAGCAAGCTTCTTGATCAGTGTACTTGTATATTTAAGGATCAAATAGAGTATTATATTTAGGGATAGAAAGAATAGTGATAATAGCTACTAGTCATGCAATTGGTTTGAAGAAAACAAGGACTATAGTATTAAATAATTAGTTTTCAAAAACAATTAAAAGGATTTTATATTAAAAATAAAGTATAGTACTGTTTATTTCAATAAGCAAACAAAACATTAAGGGCCCATTTGGTATACTGGAATTGATTTTGATGGAAATAGAAATGGATATGGAGGTGGAAGTGAGTTTTACAAGTACGTTTTGTATGTCATGGAAATGTATGAGTTTTATATAAAAAGACTAAAATGCCCTTTTATATTTAAAAATAAAAAAGACAAAAAATCTTCGTCTTCGTCGCTGCCTTCGTCTTTGTCGTCTTCATCGCTGGAGGTCGCTGTCTTTGTCATGGTCGAAGACAAAGCTGTCATGGTCGCATATGCTGGAGTTTGCAGTCGTGGGTCGCCGTTGAGCTTTAGTCTCGTGGGTCGCCATTGCTGGAGGTTGTTGTTAAGCTTTAGCTTCATGGGTCGCCGTTGCTGGAGGTCGCCGTTAAGCTTAAGCCTCGTGGTGGGTTGCTGTTCTCCTTCGCCACCGTCGTCACTACTACTGCTGGGGTGGTCACCGTCGCTGGGACGCTCGCCGTCGCCAGGACGCTCGCCGTCGCCGTCGTGCTCACAGTCGATTGTTGCTATGAGGGTAAGAATGGAATTGTGAGGTAGAATTGACAAATCTTTGCTTTTGAGATGGAATTATTTTGGTGGAATTGGAACAATTTGAATTCCACATAGAATTCATTTCCAATTGCAAATCTTTGCACCAAACATGGAATCATGGTGGAATTCACTTCCATTTCCGATTCCATCTCTCTAATTCCACCAAATCAAATGGGGCATAAAGTTTCTCTCTGTCTCTCCCACAAACATCGAAATCAGCAAAGGATGAATCCCTCTTGGATCCTCGTAAGCACCACGTATGAAAAATCTAAGGGCCTGTTTGGTACACTGGAATTGATTTTGATGTATATGGAATTGAATATGGAGATGGAGATGAGTTTTAAAAGTGCGTTTGGTATGTCATGGAAATGGAACCTAACTTTTATATAAAAAGACTAAAATGCCCTTCTATATTTAAAAATAAAAAACCTTCAACTTTAACCCCAAAAAAAATTCTCCCCTGCAACTCGAGCTCTCCGTCTTCGTTTGAAGGAAGATGAATCGGAGGAGGAAGATGCGTTGCTGATGGTGGCTCAGTTCTCGCCGGTTGTGGGTTCTAGTTGTCGTCATGGTCGCCAGTGATGGGTTCTAGTTGCCGGTGGTTAAGGTGAGTGGTGTTGGTGGGATGCTTACCATCATCATTAATGTTGGGTTGCTCGCCGTTGCCGTTGCTGCTGGGATGCTCGCCGTTGCCGCTGCTGGGTGCTTGCCTTCACTGGTGTGCAACCAAATTCTTCTGCTGCTGTAACCGTTTCTCTGGGATGCTCGTCGTCGCCACTGTGCTCGCCTTCGATCTGCTGGGATGCTCGCCGTCGCTAGGTTGCTCAAGGTCGCTGACGGTTGTTGTAACCACCTCTTTGAAAATCAAATAATAAGTCTTTTTAATATATATTAATCAACATAGAGTTATATCCAATAAGTAAATTAGCAATTCCATCGGGATTACAAAAAGCTCTCGATTCTATCAAAATGATAGCATGATATCTCTACACAGAAATTTGTGAATGCATCATAAAATCAGTAAATAAACAAGACATCGAGTCTCAGCAACATGCATAAATCAGTTACAATTAGAGTTCGCAAAATGAGCCATATAGATGGCAATATACTTTAATCAGCACATAAAATAACAAAGGAGGTTTTACAGAGATATTCCAAGATATCTAAGCCCCTGAAGTTCTCCCCGACATACCTGCACCAGAACTATTCCTTGAAAAATATTTAAGAGCAACAGAGTGAGACAACGGTCTTTGTAACCAAATTCCAACTCATCGTACATACCGACGTGTGCTAGTAGGGTGTCAAGTGGGACAAAATAAAATAGAGATGCACAAAATGTTATAAATAAATTATTTAAATCTCTTCTGTAACAAATCATCACTTCATTACTAAATGTTATCCGTTTTGGTGCAGCCATAGCCACCTAACGGTCCTTCTCATGTAGATACAGCCGTAGCCACCCACCAATATCTCATCAATCAGATATAATCCATTTCAGTGCAGCCGTAGCCACCTAACGGTGTTGCTCCTGTGGATGCAGCCATAACCACCCACAAATGCTTTCGTAACTAGATCCATCCGTTTCAGTGCAGCTGTAGCCACCTAATGGCCCGTTTCGGTGCAACCGTAGCCACCTCACGGTTTTGCTCATGTGGATGCAGCCGTAGCCACCCACCAGCATCTCATGTATCAGATGTGATCCGTTTCGGTGCAGCCGTAGCCACATAACGGTCTTGCTCTCGTGGATGCAGCCGTAGCAATCCATCAATTTCTTTACATATATATATAAATATATTTTTTCAAAAATCACTAGTCCCACTAAACATTTTTTTTTCAAATAGAAAATCTATATATCATTTCATCGGAGCATAATATCAAATTAAATCAAAAGCCAAACATCAGTATCTATAATAAGTGGAAAGTGGTTACCTCTCGTCAACCAAAGATAACACTATTACACAGAAATTCCCGTGCTCAAAACCAACAATTTTTCACAATTGATCTACAGAATTCAACATTACCACACTTTAGTTTAATAACTACATTAGGTAGTAAAAATAGCAACTTAGGGACTTAAATCCCTCTATAATTTCTAATACCACCATAGGTCATCACTAAATATATATGTACACATATATATTTTTAGAGTCAAAAGTTATATTCATTCTATAATTCAAAATACTTGTAAAGCAAAATCCTTAAAAAATTTCTCAAATATCTCATTTTATCAAAAATCCTTATATACCTTAATATATTTTTAAACTATTAATATCTCAATACTAAAAATAATTTCACGCTAAAAATTCCAACCTTAAAATTTAAACCTTCAAATAAAATATTTAACTCATAAATAAAATTATTATTATTATCTTCAACAACCTCAAATAAAATACTTAAGTTATTAAGGATTTACTATTACCTCCAGAATATCAAGTAAAATATTTAACTCAACTTTAATAAGTCAAATATCCTATGTATTAGAAACCGTATACAACAACAAAATAGATAAATACTTTATAAAATAATTTAGATATCAATAAGTATTTATACTCATGCAAAAATTAGTAATAAAAATCACTTTACTTATATAAGATTTTCTACTAATAAAATTCCAACTGGAAAAATATCTAAATTCAAAAATATTCTCCAACTAACGTAATATTACTACCGTTACAAAGAGAAAAATATTTAGAACAGCTTTTATAATGGAAGTTTACTGAAAATAAATCATTTTACTTATATAAATAATCCCAAAAGTAGAACCTTTAAATTGGAAACTATCTCCCTCCACTTTTCTCTCTCTTCCTCTCTCCCTCCGTTGCTACCTCTCTCTATGGAAATGGGTGTGCGTGTATGTGAAAATGGGTGTGTATGGAGAGTGCATGTGGGGGTAATTATAGCCCCCACAACTGGCGCCTCTATCTCTTTTTTTCCTTTTCCCAATCAATTCAACAACTCCTCCCTGCACACATGCAAACTCTGACTCTTTTTTTTTCCTTTTCAAACATCACATCACTCTCTCTTCCTCATCTAAATCGTGCACGACACTCTCTGACTCTTCTTTCTTTCTTTTTTCAATTGGTGATGGGACATTACAATTCTCCTCACCTAAATAGGAATTTCGCCCCCAAAATTCACAATAAAAAGGAAGGAATCAACTACAACACAAACACAATCACAAGATTCAAAACACTCAAAACAACCACAAGAATAACCATCATAACAATACTATCAAAACATATCACAAACATTCACATCAATCACTATCGCAGCGCATCATCATACCTAACCCAAAAAGGGAGGGGAAATCGCTTCGCATTCGCTCTTCAGTTTCCCATGTACCATCTCTTGGTGTCATACCCTTCTAGAGGACTTTCACAAGCCGAATAGTCTTTTTCCTCAATTGATTGTCCTGGACATCCACAATCCTTTCAGGCTCTGCTTGATAGGTCATATTCTCGCTTAGCTCAATTTCCTCAGGTACAATGACATGGGACGAGTGTGGGTGATACTTCTTCAATTGTGACACGTGAAACACGTTGTGTACCCTCGACAAGTTCAGCGGCAAGGCGATTCGATAAGCAACTAGTCCAATTCTCTCCAAAATCTCATACGGACCAATGTATTGGGGAGTTAACTTCTTCGTCCTAATATATCTGCCAATACCAGGTACCGATGAAACCTTAAGAAACACGTGGTTGCCTACTTCAAACTCCAAAGGTCAACCCCGTCAATCAGCATAACTCTTTTGTCGGCTCTGGACGGTCAACAATTTTTGGCGAATCATCTCAATCTTCTTCGTTGTCTCATCTACTAAATCAGGATCAATCATAGTCTCTCCCTTAATTCCGTCCAACATAAGGGTGATCTACACTTCCTTCTGTACAAAGCTTCATTTGGGGCCATCTGTATGCTAGAGTGGTAGCTATTGTTATAGGCAAATTCTGCTAATGGAAGATACTTATCCCAACTTTCTAAAAGTTCAATAGCACAAGCTCTAAGCATATCCTCCAGGGTTTGTATCATTCTTTCTATTTGACCATCGGTCTGCGGGTGATAAGCCGTACTAAACTTCAATTTTGTTCCTATAACTCCTTGCAATGCCTTCCAAAAATTAGAGGTGAACCTTGGATCTCAATCAAAAATTATGCTCTCTGGTACCCCATGCAATCTTACGATCTCATCCACATACTTTTGAGCAAGTCTCTCAAGCGTATAACTTGTTGCAATTGGCAGAAAATGTGCTGACTTTGTCAATCAATCCACAATCACCCAGATGGCATCATGATTAGACCTAGTATGCGGCAATCCTACGATGAAGTCCATAGAAATGCTATCCCACTTCCATTGAGGAATCTCTAAACTTTGAAGTAATTCCGGTGGCTCTTGATGCTCAATTTTAACTTTCTGACATGTCAAACACTTCAACACGAAAATCGTCACGTCCCTCTTCATGTTTGGCCACCAGTATTATTGCTTTAAGTCATTATACATCTTTGTAATCCCTGGATGCATAGTATACTTACTCCGATAAGCCTCTTCCAAAATGGTTTTCTTTATTTTATCATTATTGGAGACACAAATTCTCTTCTTGTATCTCAAAATATCTCCATGCCCAATGTCATAATCTGGGACTCCATCGTGCTCTAACTCCTCTTGGATTCTGCTTAATTGATCATCCTTTATCTGAGCGTCCCTCAGGTCTTGATAAAACCCATATTCACCAAGGACTGCATTTAATGTAGCCTTCTCTAGATCTGGGACTACATAAAGATCTCGTAATCCCTCAAGCCATCTTTGCTCTTCTAAGCTCATACAAAACAAGTGCATCGACTTACAACTTAAGGCGTCTGCAACCACACATTAGCCTTGGCAGGGTGATACTTCAACTCAAAATCATAATCCTTTAGAAATTCCATCCACCGGCACTGCCTATTATTAAACTCCTTTTGGTCAACCAAGTATTTTAAACTTTTGTGGTCACTAAATACTTCAAACTGTGATCCATACAAGTACTGCCTCCAAATCTTCAAAGCGAAGACCACTGCGGCTAGCTCCAAGTCGTGGGTAGGATAATTTACCTCGTGAGGCTTCAATTGCTTGGAAGCATAAGCTATGACTTTGCCATCTTGCATTAAAACGCACCCTAAACCCCTTTTAGATGCATCCGTGTATAAGACATATGGACGATTAGGGTCGGGCAACGTGAGCACTGGAGTTGTAGTCAACCTAGCCTTTAACTCTTGAAATGATGCCTCACATTGATCGGTCCAAAAGAACGGTTGATCCTTTCTAGTCAACTTAGTCAATGGCATTGCAATTTGAGAGAAGCCCTTGATAAATCTTCTATAATAACCAGCTAATCCCAGAAAACTTCTCACTTCAATCATAAACTTCGGGGGATCCCACTGCAACACTGCTTTTACTTTATTCGGATCAATAGCTACTCCATCAGCAGATACGACGTGACCAAGGAACTTCACTTCCTTAAGCCACAATTCACATTTGGACAACTTAGCATATAATTGATGATCCCTTAACACACGCAGTGCAATATGAAGATGCTCTCTGTGCTCTTCATTCTTGGAGTAGATTAATATATCATTGATGAATACCACAACAAACTGATCTAGATACGGTCGACAGATTCTGTTTATGTAATCTATAAAGACTGTTGGTGCATTAGCCAATCCGAAAGGCATTACTAGGAACTCATAATGTCCATATCTTGTTTGAAAGGAAGTTTTAGGGATATCCTTTGCTTGAACTCTTAGTTGATGATACCTCGATCGTAGGTCAATCTTGGAGAACACCAATTATCCAACCAATTGATCCAATAAGTCATCGATTCTCAGTAATGGATACTTGTTCTTGATAGTCACCTTGTTCAACTGTCGATAATTAATGCATAATCTCAAGATTCCATCCTTCTTCTTCACGAACAGGACCGGTGATCCCCAATGAGATACCTGGGTCTGATAAATCCTCTCCAGCAACTCTTCTATTTGCTTCTTAAATTCAGCTAACTCCATGGGAGCCATCCGATATGGAGCCTTAGAAATTGGAGTAGTACCAGGTACCAACTCAATTGAGAATTCTACTTCTCTTCTTGGAGGTAGTCCCGATATTTCTTCAGGAAACACTTTGGGATACTCTCTCACCATCTCAATGTGATTTATCCCAACCTCTTAATCTACACTTACAGAGAAGAAGACCATATATGCTTGACACCCATTTCGAATACACTTCTCTACTTGTGCGATCGATAACAACATAGGAAATACCGGAGCTTCTATAGATACATCATTAATGGCGTAGGTCACTACCCTCGTTTACAGTAAAGTACAGTGTCATTGTTAACCAACCAGTCCATACTGATAATTACATCGATACCTTTGAGTGGCAAACATACCAAATCCACAATAGAAACACGGTTTTCAAACCGAACAGTAAGACCCATACAAGCACGCGCAGTCATCACAAAACCCCAGTGGAGGTAGAAATTCTCATATCATAAGGTAAAAAAGAAACATGGAAATCATACTTGTTGGCACAATCATAAGTAGCTCCTGAATCAAACAAGGCAACAATATCATGACCTTGAAGGGAAATAATACCTCTGATGACATTAGGAGACGCTTCGGCCTCCTCATTGGTCATGGCATAAACTCTACCAGGAACAGTAGGACTGCTGCTTAGGTTGCTCTGTTGATGTTGCGCCTCTATACAATAACGCGCAATGTGCCTAAACTTGTGGCATCTATAACATTCCCAACACTGACCAGCATGAGTCTTTCCACACTTTTGGCATGGACCATTAACACTTGGGGCAGACATAGCTGATTCACGGTGAGACAACTGACTTCCTCCCGCCTGACTCCTTTGTCCCTGTCTCCTCTGTACAAAACTCTGCCTGGGCCTATCCTTATGACTCTGGCTGCAGCCCTGACTCTGACTCCGGTTATTCCTGCTAGAGCTCCCGACACCTCCAAAACTAGCCCCTGACAACTTAGATATAGCTCCCGTAGGTCTAGTAAATGAGGAAAACTTTCCATGGTTGTTCTTGGGCTTCACATCATCAATTTCACGCTTCATAAGCGCTACCACCCTTAACTGGGTACAAACATCCTCAAAGCTTCTGAATGGTTCCAAGCGTATGAAAGGCCTTAGCTCCGGTCTGGCCTTGATGATCAGCTGCCGAGACTTCCACTTTGGGTCATCCTTTTGCTGTAGATATGTCACGTATCTGGATAAGTCAATAAAAGCTGCAATGAACTCGTCCTAATGCATATCATCTTGTTGAAGGGCAAAGAATGCAGTCTCCTGCTCCTGCCTCAAAGCTGGAGGAAAATAATGATCTAGAAACTTGGTCTTAAATTCGCTCCAAGTAGTCCTAGAGTCATCCAATCCACTTGTGCTCTGCCATCATCTTTGAGCACGATCCCTTAACAAAATAATGGCTATCCGAGCCTTTTGATATTTGTTACTTACTACAACTCGGAAAATTGTCTCTAAACTCTCAATCCAAGCTTCTGCCTTGGCTGTATCCAAGTCACCATGGAATTGCTCAGGATTGTGCCGATGGACGTCCTTCCAGACCCTACTAATAGATAAGTCCTTTTGACTGGGCTGTGATGAACCCTCACCATCCACATTCTTCTCAAAGTCATCCCGCTCAGTTAAGTTACTAGGTTCTTGCCTTACTTATCTCTCTGCACTAGGCTCTGCTACCCTGCGATCCTCAAGAATACGAAACCCTTCTTCTCTCATCTTCCGCAAATCTTCCTCAAACTACTGAAATCTAGCCTTCACAGCAGTTAAGATCGTATCTCTGAAATGGCTCAAAAGAGCCTTGTTCTCCTGGGTCATCTGCTGGTCAGAAGCATCTATACGAGGATTGATGGCAGAATCAGTCTTTCGTGTGTTCACCATTCTCCACACCTAAGGATGAAACCCACCATGCTATAAGAATATACACTCAAGGCAATACAAACACAAACAAAGGGGAGAATATGTTATCCGTTTCGGTGCAGCTGTAGCCACCCACCAATATCTCAGCAATCAGATATAATCTGTTTCGGTGCAGTCGTAGCCACCTAACGGTGTTGTTCCTGTGGATGCAGGTGTAACCCCCCCCCACAAATGCTTCCGTAACTAGATCCATCCATTTCGGTGCAACCGTAGCCACCTCACGGTTTTGCTCATGTGGATGCAGCCCTAGCCACCCACCAGCATCTCAGGTATTAGATGTGATCCGTTTCGGTGCAGCCGTAACCACCTAACGGTCTTGCTCTCGTGGATGCAGCCGTAGCCACTAGTTCCACTAAACATTTTTTTTCCAAATAGAAAATCCATATATCATTTCATCGGAGCACAATATCAAATTAACTCAAAAGCCAAACATCAATATTTATGATAAGTGGAAAGTGGTTACCTCTCGCCAAGCAAATATAACACTATCACAACAGAAATCCCCGTGCTCAAAACCAACAATTTTTCACAATTAATCTACACAATTCAACATTCCACACTTTAGTTTAATAACTACTTTATGTGGTAAAAATAGCAACTTAGGGACTTAAATCCCTCTAGAATTTCTAATACCATCATAGGTCATCACTAAATATATATGTACACATATATATTTTTAAAGTCAAAAGTTATATTCATTCTATAATTCAAAATACTCGTAAAGCAAAATCCTTAAAAAATTTCTCAAATATTTCATTTTATCAAAAATCCTTATATACCTTAATATATTTATAAACTATTAATATCTCAATACTAAAAATCCGAAAAATAATATTTATTATATTGGATTACATCTTAAATGTAATACTTATTAAAAACATAGTACTGTTTGATTTGAACAAGCAAACAAAACATTAGAGGCCCCCCACCAAAACATCGAGCTTAGCAAAGGTCAAAATTTGTAACGGCCATTTGTGTAATCTATTAGCATTGTCAAATGTGCACCATTTCGATAACAAATTATGTCCATTTTTGCTCCTTCCGAAACTTTATAATGACAGACGTTCCTTGAGAAAAATTTAATTGTTAAAATTGCACCGTAACCCTTTTTTTAATATCAACTTTAGGTACCCTCTTCATTTTTACCGAATAAAAAATAAGATGACGATCCTCATGTTTTCATACACACAATGACAACATTGTCATCAAATTCATGAGCCAATATTTTCCCGCTGAATAATATGAGAATTAATTAATTAACTAATTTGAGTATATTAAAGAATTAGATAAAAAAATAATAAGTATAAGAGAAAAAATGTATTGAGTATGTATATTTGTAGTAAAGACTAACTTCATTACTTGCACATGCATGTATTTAATATATGGGTAGTAGTTAACATAGTGAATCCTATCATTTTATAATATAAACATAATTAACATTAGTTGTTCTTATGAAAAAGATTAATTGTTATAACTTACAAATCTTACTAATAATTCAACCAAACCGTCGGTGGCTTTCCATAATAAACCAATCAGCTAATCTTAATTTTTTTTAGTGGAAACCATGATTTTAATATTCAAAGCGCCAAACTCGTGGCAATAATTTACTATTTATAGATTTATTCTTGCCATACACTACTATTTTATTTAGTTAATAAAAATAATAATTAAATATGTGTTCAGTTGTTTTCTTCAATCTCCGTCTCTCCAAATGTTCGTTAAAATATTTTCAGTACGTTTGAAGTGATGGGCACACAGATTATTTTATATAACGCGGCAGATAAAAAAAATTAATTTCTTAAAATAATTTTGTGAAAGTTATGTTTCCAAACACTTCAAATAAACACAAACAAACAAATCGAAGGGCCCTCTCAGAAATTGACACCAAACGCGTAATGTAAATTAAAAGAATATTCCTGATCGGTGCCTGATGTACTACTCTAAACTATATAGCCTAATAAAAACTGTCTTTTATCGTATCATTTACTATTTATAAAATAAGTATATAAAATATATTTTATCTTAATTTATGTGAATGTGTTTTTAAATCCCGAGCATCTAAAATAAGTCAGGAAATTCTAAATTTATTTATTAAAAGCATGTTGCTTTATTGGAGGAGAAAATACAAAGTGAAGAAAAAATTGGAGATGTCATATTGTCACCCCTCCTTTTTTGATAAAAGAGAGAAAATATAGAAAAAAGAAAATAAGGGCAAAATATGATGATAAGTTGATAACCTTATTATATACTGATTTATTAGGGAGAGAAACTTTCATTTTCTTCTTCTGGTCTCTTCCCTTCTTTTTATAAAACTTTTATCAAAATGTAGTTAATTGGGTTCACATTTCTGAATTTTGATATAA
>JANTPZ010034556.1:0-15189 GCA_025593235.1 Vachellia pachyceras
TGTTAGGGTTGTAACCTAACTACAACATGAAGAACATATGAATATGGGATGATGCATGCATGATCATGAGCTAAGAAGGCTAAAGAAGGATAAGAAACTAATCATGCATGTTAGAGTTAAGATCATGAACCAAAAAGAGGTTTTGGTAACAAAAGAAAAATTGGTTTTCAAAGTTGAAGGGTTCCAAAGACCCTGAAAAATGAATCTATTTCCAGTGGCGATTTAAAATAGAAAACGAGCTCCAAATGGATTGAAATTTTCCATTCCAAAACTACACATTCTGAGCTTTAAAATGATATAAAATTTGCAAATTTTTGATGTGTACATTAAGAGATATGACTTTTCAAAGTCAAGGGAAAAACTGGAATAAACTGACAGTGGCCATTTGGACATTACCACGGTTTTTGAATAAACTGTATCAAATGGGCAAGAATTGGAACCAATGAGTATTTTTCCCCTATATTTCACTTAATAATAAAAATTTAGAAATTAGAATCACTCAGTTTCTAATTTTCTAGAATTAATTATGATTTTTCAAAGTTGGGTCAGAAATCTGAAAATTGGGCCAGTGAACAGTAACAACGTTTTTAAAAAAAAGAAAAATTTTCAAGTTCACTAAAAAGGCCAAATTGAGTTATCTAAGGCCCAAGAGTGGTTCATAAGTGATCAAATAAGTAATTATAGGGGGAAAATAGGAGGTGTTACAACTATTGTCGAGGGAGTATCACTAGGGGTAATTTTGGGAAAGATTAAAAAATTTGAGATATATTTTTATATTTAAAATCAATATTAACTCTTCAATTAGATCCTACATTAAAGCTTGAAGGAGTACATGGTTTATGTATGATAGAATGCAACATAACAGCAAGCAAAACAACACTAGTAAAATGAAGTAACTCAACAAAATGGAAAGCAAACAGCACTCAAACTGATAGAGAGAAATGATGAAGACTATCTACCTCTAGCCCCCAATCTAGCAACCGAGATGCCAGCAGGACCTCTCTGTCAAGATATATATAATGAAGAGATGACCAAAGGGGTAAATAATAAATATGTCAAGTGAATGGAGTGTGCATGCATATGATGGGACGATTGTGAAAGCACATGTGAGTGAAGAAAGCAAAGGTGGTTACACAATATCAAAAGAAGATGCTAAATGGAAAAGGGTGAGCATGTATTTGGTGACCCTTTCTCCTCTCTCTCCAGTGTCTTCCTCCTGTAGTCATGATCATGGTGACTATGGAGTTTCTTCTCCCTTCCTCTATGATCTTTTTCCTATTTCCTTAAATCTGTAGTATTCTCTTTTCTATATATAATCTTGCGGCTACTCTTTTATCTTATTTTGAGATTGTCAATATATTTGTATTGAGACTGTTCAGTTTATATAAGATCATTACACTCTACTAACTAAACTCAGAAGACAAAACACATCGTGCCACCCTGAAGTAACTCTAATGCTTAGTTTCTTTCTCCAAAACGGAAGGAACCTCGAGGTCAATGCCCTGGACAGCAGAAAGTTCGTTTTCCCTCTTTGATGTATCTTGCTAATATTTTTTAATAGGTCTGGACAGTAAAGGCAATCCTTGCAGTTTATAATATAACGTGTCCTGGAAAATGTGTGTTTTAAGAACAATATTGAGTCATTTTTCTCTGACCAAACCTTCTGTTAACACAAAGCTATGATAGTTTTTTACAGCAATTAATCCAAATAAGACAGAAATGATAAAGAGCTTTTATACTCATTCACCTGATTCCTCGTGCGGCCTTGCTGAGCTTTGTTCTATGTCACCTCGCAATGTTAACATTTTGGTTATAATATAATGAGTACCAGAGATCTTTATGATGCACTGATCAACCTGCAGCTTTTTGTATTAGGAAATTCAGTGTTGGTGTGTAAGAACAGCATAATCAATAATACGTGTCAAAGTTTTTATTTATTAATTGCACAAAGAAGAAATTCAAGTATAGATATTGAATTAAAATAAAAACAAGCTAACGAAATGCACTCACCAGTCGACCTTGAGCCTTGGATACATCCAACAAGCTAGATGTGACTGGAAATTGACCAGAGTAGCAACAATAAATATGTGTGTGTGTGTGTAGTACTGCATATGTAGAACATTTGCTTGCTTGTGAACGTTTCCAACGAATCAACTTGAAAGATATTCGCACTCTGAAATCACTGCGCTACTTTAAAAAAAAAACAAACAAACGTATCTAAAGTAACCAGGCTTACCAACTTCATTTTATCTAAGAAGTATATGGAGCCTTTTGAGAAGGGATAGAGGCTGTCACACCCTTCCAAAATCCTGCCAATTCTAAACTCCTCAGTCCATAGATGTAGTTAACTTAGGCTAAAAGTCCTTCTTCCAGTTCGACGAGGGAGAAGAAAATAAAGTGAAGTATATGATGAAGCCGCGGGGGAGGAGGTTTAAAATGAGTGGGAGGGTGAAACTACTATTTTTCCCTTCTACACTTTTCTTTTTTGCATTTGGTCCTTTTTTAAATAAAATCCCAAAAATCCCAAAAAAGCAAAGAGGAATTGAACCGGTGACTTCTGGGAGGAGGATTTGGTGCAACTAGGCCTAGTTCTGGAATCATGGTCCAAAACAAGGGTTTCAAATTAAATTGTCGTCAGCATGCATGACATTGTTATAACCTCTTTGTCCGTAGTGTGCCATCATATCGAAATTTATAAACCAATTGCATTTTTGTTTGATAACAAAATATCACGAAACAGGGGGACTTCATCCAAGGTCTGGTCATTGAGCTTTAAAAATGGCAACAAGAAAAAGGAAAACAAAGAAAAGAAAAGTTATGAAAATAAATAAAGCTATGCCAAGATTTTTTGCTTTTTGGCCATCTTGCCAAGAATTGTCTCCTATCTCACCAGAAATATATTTTCCATCGACCATATATGCTTGCTTTTCCATCGAACCATCAACTCCTTTTCGAATAATTTATGTAGTAATTCGCGCGGATGGATTTTCTTTATAATTTCAATTAAGCACTTCAATTCTAAAAATTTTCTCTATACTGAGTCTGAAATATTGAGAAGAGATTTTTCCCAACCTAATTGGAGACTCGATGACAATTTTTAACTCCATTTTGCATTAATCTATTTGTGATTATCTGTATGATCTATATATATATATATATATGTTAGCGGAGCAAGAAGGAGAAGAGAGAAACAAGAAGGAGACTTTAATTTTCTCTCCAAGAACTGCATTGCCATATTATCATTTTTGCTCTGTTTTAGAAATGAGGAAGATTACTATATTTGATGTAATTATAATACAGAATTAATTATCATATATAAACAGTAACCAAATATACTTATTATGTGGCGGTAGTGTGGATTTTACAACTTATTTGGCCTGATAGAAGGGTTTTTAAAGAAAATGGAATAGAAAAAGGGAGAGGAGCGATAGGACGAATGTTGAATGGGAATAGCTTAATTGGATTTTAGAGTATGTTTGGTATGGTATACAAAAGTAGATGGAATGTTTATCTATTCTTATTAATATTTGTACCATTTAAAAGCATATTTATACCTTTTTTGTGGGGCCAAATAAGATTCTTTTACCATTTATTCCTTTTTCTACAGTACCATATATTCTATAACACTAAGAATGGAAAAAGAGAAAGATTGGAACCACACTAGACATAAGTTTGAATCGATCGTAAATTATTCATATAAACCAAATATAGCGTTGCATTCTATTACTTCTTTATACAGGCAGCTGCCAAATGAGGTCTTCGATTTACTTCTTATTTTGACACATCATAAACGGACGTGTGGGGTTGTGGTTGAATGAAAAAGCTTACATATGTTTCAATTATGTCCAACCAGAACAGTGGTTCAAATGAATAAACAATTCTTTTTCCTTAGTCAATCTTTAATCTGTTCCCGTGCCTCTGTCGCAGCCCTAAACCATGTATTTTTCTTTCGCTGCAATCAACAGTTAATTTAGTGAATTAATCTTCTTGCTTAGCTTTTCTTTCTTGGGTCATGCCCAAGAGCAAAAATAAACTTCAACTAATCCATAAACATTCATAATTACTTAAATAACACAAGACCTTGGAGATCATCGATCACAAATACTATTCATAGCCACTTCTCCACTTTCTAGCTTGTTGAAGATGCTCTCCCATAAGTTGCAAAAGCAGTATGACGAAGAAAAGGGAATTGTGACAGTATGAAGACGCATATGGGAACACTTGCAAGCATAATAATCTGAAGGAGACCCCTGGAATAGTTTGTATGCTTCTATGCGAGACGAATGGTGGAAAGAAAGGCGACCATGCATCGTGCTTACAATGGAGATGAAAAATGACGAAACACCTAAAATAAACTTTGTGGGTACTGATATGAGGAATTTTTCAAGTGAGTATTGAGAGGTAAGGATTGCCAAAACATTAAAACCAAAGTTGAAGAAGCGAGAAATGATAATATAGTTGAGTACATGAAAACCTTGAAAAATGACTGCTTGATGAGTAATGGGAACCCAAATGTTTGATCATCATTTCCTCCCGGCACATTGAAAGGTGTTTAGCGCGACCTACTCGACAAGAAGTGCACCATTCGGATACAACAACGAAGAAATCATCAAGCTCATTGATCGATCACTAGTAGAGAAATTGTGTAACATCCCAAAATTTTTGCTAAATTATATGATATATAATTAAGTTATTGAGAAAGTAAAGATGCCTTATGAATAAATCATTGGATCAAATTTTTTTTTTGGGGAAAGTTCAAGGAAAATAAGGAAGATATAAATACTACCCAAATATTTATTGGAAGAATGCTTTTACAGGTAAGGGCCAAATTTTGGGAGGAAGTTAATTATTGGCTCAAAAGAATTATTATTGCATTTCAAGGAAAAGGGGAAAAAAGGATTAGAATGCAAAATGGACAAATGTGGGGGCAAAATTGTAATTTCACCACACGTGACACTCGTGGCAGATCATTAAAGTCACGGGAATCTTCATCTCCCATTCTTCTTCATTCTGAAAACAGAGAGCAGAGACGTGTGTGTGTGTGTGTGTGTGTGTGTGTGTGAGTGTGAGAGAGAGAGAGAGAGAGCGTCGTGCCATGGAACTAGAAGCCGTTGGAGCTTGCAAGCCGAGCTACTGGGTCAGGTGAGTCTCCTCAGTCTTCATCCGCCCTCAGTTTCTTCAATATGTCATTTTTGGGGTGAGTTTCAGATTTGGAAGTTGTGAAATTAGAGATAACCAAGTGATTTTTCACCAATTAAACTTGAGAGTGAACCGAATTAAAGCTTTTGGAGCAAACGTAAGCATTGTATGGGAGTTTTTTTTTCTGGTGTTCTTGAAGACATGGAGAGTTGTTACTATTCATACGGACAGTAACTTTCCTTCTCTTCGGTGTCTGACTAGAACAACATGGATATGGTGGTTCTTAATTATTATGCTCAATTGTGATATAAGAGTAGGGGACTGTGAGTGTTTGGATGCGTATTGGGTGGTTGCATGGATTTGGGTTACTCTGTTACGTTGAGAGCCGAAAGCTCTCAGTTTCAGAGCACATGATTTTAGGTTCTAAAGGTCTATGAGATTGACATTAGACTGATCGTATAAACATTGTTTAAATTTAGAAAGAAGTATTTGTTTCAAAGGCTTGGGAATAGAAGCTGTCATGCTATTATCCTCGACAGTTGACTTGAAACAAATTTTTAGATGGTCAAATGGATCTTGTTTGCCATGGAATTTGGTGAGCATTGGGACGTGGGCATTGAATCACACTTATTATTTGTAGGGTCTTATCCCTACATTTATTTGGTGGCTTTGAGCCACTCTTGTTGTTGGTTACTTACCCTTAGGGATTATGTGTCAACGCTTGTTTTAATGGTTTCCAACCATGCTTAGTTAACTTTTTTTCTTCAATTCTGAAATTGCTTCATTTCTTTTCATATCAATATGTGATTTACAAGAAAGACGACAAGTTGTCAAATAATAGAACGCAGAGTGGGCATCATTTACACATACATTTCATGGCCATTGCCATTGTCCCACTTTCTTACCAAAGACACTTCCATAAGCAGAAAAGGCAGTATTGCGAATGACAGGAAGTAGTGCAAATAGGGAATATGAGATCGGAATACCTGTGAAGAAAATAATGGGAAGGATACCCCAATGATAGTTTGTGTGCTTTATTGTGAGACGGATGGCGGAGAGAAATGTGATTATCATGGTCACAATGGAGACAAGAAGGGTAGAAACGCCAAAAAGCAACTTCGAAGGTAAGAATTCGAGGAATGCTTCTTCTGAAAAGGGAGAGGTAAGGATCGCCAGAAACATTAGAACAGAAGTTGATGAAGAAACGAGGGATATTATGGTTGATAGCAAAAAAACGTTAAAAGTCGGCTGTTTTATGAATAATGGGAATCCATAAATTTGATCATTGCCTCCGGGAAGAGTAAAAGCTACAGCAAATGTAATGGTGACAATTAAGATACCAACAAGAGAATAAGAAGATGCTGTAGCTTTTATCCATTTCTCTCCCTGCTTCATTAAATCAGCGTGACATTTTCTGAATAATTCTCCAGCTGTCATATCAGCCTTGTTTCGAAGTACCCTAAAGTTTGGAGGCATTAACCTCTCAACCTCCTGCAATATTTATACTTGATGGTTTTAATTAAATCATATTTAAATGCCCACAATTGCGTTGTATTTCATATTCCTATCAAAATCAGACACAATATTCAATCAAGCATTTTTTTTTAAAAAAGGAAAAGAGAACATTAGAGCCAGTTTCCCTGCTAAGTGCTTAACAGGAAGAGCTAATCAAATCTAAACCGTTTAGATAATTAGCATGATGGTCCATATTTTATTTTTTTTAAAATCTATATTTTTTTAAAAAATATTTTAATGAGTGTAGAATATAAAATAAAGATAATTTCTTAACTACTACTATATTTCTCAAAAAATGTTTTTTTTTTCATTTAAGAAATCATAACTTAAAAAAAAGTTAAATCTAGACTTTTTCGTAGATCATATCTGAACAATTCACCTCTACCAAGCACTTAGTAGGGAAACGGGTTTCACATTTAATGCATGTATTTCTGTTTTAATGCACCTTAAATTAACTAATGATTTCACAACCAATAAGTGTCAAGAGGATTTCGGAACTAACCCTAAACCATTGTAACTCTCTCTGCATTTGTAAAGCTGGACCATAGATGCGATTAAGGATGACGTCAGGTGCTTTTTTGGCTGCCGCATGCAACAAAGTGTTTCCATGTTCATCTTTGCTTTTAGCAAAGATATCCTTGAAGCGGAGGCCATGGATGAGGTTGAAAACCCTAGCTTGTCTGTGCTCAATGGCATGGTGGATAATGTTTCGAAATGACTTGTCCCCAGTGAGCAAGATTTCTGGGTTTGCTTTTGATATTTGAACCACAAAATCAACATTCCCTTCTTTCGTTGCAAGAAATAAGGCATCTGCAAAGGTAACCACTTGATCTCTTCTGCTTGCATTCTTACAAACTAGCTCAACAATTTCATTTGCTTTTGCTCGCTGTAACTTTAGGTCTTTTATTTTCCTGATTTCTAGAATAACACGTCAGACGAATTTTTTTTTGTTAGCTGAGTTTATGAGAATCAATATCACTAATCACTATGTATATACACATATATCAACAATATCGATAAATTCAGTCATAATCAATATGTCAAATATGAAATTACGGGTCTGTGTAATATAAAAGCTTTACAAAAGTATGTAAGTTTTGGAACAAGGATATGTTAGTTGGAAGATATATGCCTACCTATAAAATTATAGGCAGAGGAGATGAGCCGTGCAAGCAAACGATGTCCTGCTGCAACTTTAAAAGAAAACGATAAAGGAAATAGGAAGAAAGAAGAGCTCAAATAATGTTTTTGCTTTATCTCTTTTTCTATGAAAAATTTCAATTAAAGATGAAGAAACATTGAATCCAAAAAAAAAAACACGAAGACTCGTTTTTCTACCTGGCCATGTAAGTTCTCGTTGTGCTCTTTCACCTGTGTCTTTGCGTTGGATGGGTAAACAAGCACTTTTGAAACTTGGGGTTGAATTCGTATCTATATCTAAAATCACCAAACAAACGGAGGGGGAAAACAAATAAATATATAAAAGAAATCGAACAGGAAAAAAAAATTAAATGTATCGTCCATGAATCTTTTAGAATTTCAAATATTATCTAACGTATATTATTTTGGGTCAAGGTGCAATTTTTTATTTGCTAAGCATTACATAACTAATGGTGTTGAATGTACCAAAAAAATATTTTAAAATTCTAGGCACACTTGAAAAAAATGATTCCGGGTGTTGGATGCGCCCTGAATATAAACTGATGCAAAGAGGTAAGTGCAAATAAAAAAAAGAAAAGATATCATAAATATCTAAGAAGTTGTACTTACAGTCATAGATCCATTGTTTCCAGAATACAAGTTCACTTGGGCTAGTAACTGTAGAATTCATGGTTGCAATGCCATAGATTGGCTTCCATTCCTTGTCATCAGACGTAAAAAGCAATTCTGGGCATTGACAAAGCAAGTGGCAAGCAATATCTGTGTATCATATTTACACAATGAATTGACAGTTATGGGCAAAAGGGTAGCACTAAAATTAATACTCAATGCCGAAATAGTAAAGGAAAAAATCAAAATATAAAATTGAAGGGTATATACTTGAATAATACTGGTTCTGACATTCCTTAACTAACTAATAAATTCCATTGAGATAACTTAAAAATTGAAAAGCATTAACTATTAAGTACGTACCCAAACATGGTGTTTGGAAACAACAACGAAGAAGCGAAGGACCATGAGAGCGATTCTTGTGGGGATGTCGGAGGCATTCCAATGGAGTTCGAGAATAAAGATAGCGTCCCATTTCAATATGACCATTGAGAAAGGCCGTTGTAACAGGAAGTTGATTGGTTGAGTCAGGAATGGCAAGTAGGTTGGAATTCTTTTCCACTAGGAATTTGGCAACCTGGGTGATTCCAGTGACTGTGGCAATCAAGAGTGGCGTATTGCGATAATCATCAGTGGTTTCTAGGAATTTTGGATCCACTAACAATTCCAGCAACTCCTTCATTATGTTGACATGCCCAAACAAGGCAGCCACATGAAATAGCGTTTTGCCTGAAGCTGTAATTTTTGAGGTAAGGGCTTTTGGCTTTTTCTCTAACATTGCTTTTGCACTTTTCCATTCGTTTTTACATATAGCTTCATACAATTTGTCCTCCTCTGCCTTCTCCAGTTCCGCTGTGCCCCGTACTTCGTTACCAGCCACGGCCGCCACTACACGTCTTTCTTCCTCCTCCACAATATCCTGCCTAGCTGGGCGTCCCACCTCCACTGCCTTTCTTTCTTCCTCCCGTGCTCTTTTCGCCTCAATCTCTTCTAGCCATTTCCATAGTCGTGACTGCAAACATTTTTTTTCTTCCTCTGTCACATCCAGCGACTCTACGAAGCTCCGTAGTATACTAAAATTGTGATAATCTGTAATGTTTATGTAGGGTATAGTGAGAGGGGATGAAACAAAAGGAAGAGATAGCCAGTGGTGGTGAAAGCTACGTGTTAGTTCTGTTAATTTTTTTTCAGACTTAATAATTTTCTAGTAAAGATTGAGCAAAGCAATCATCCTCTTTTAAATAACTTTAAAATCATTCTTTGTTTTAAAAAAAAGGCCTGCAAGATATTTTGATAAAATAACTATCAATGGTAAAAATAGAAATGTATGTATGTATGTATGTATGTATGTATGTATGTATGTATGTATGAGATTGGAACTGACATGACAAACTTGTCCGCTGAAACCGGTCTGGAGGAGGAGCGAACATAGTCATTCTGGCTACTTTCTGTGGTGTGTAGTACTCTACTCAATCCCCGCATCATTATTTTGTAACCATGAAATATAATTGGAACAAATGAGCCACACAAATATCACTACATATACAATGACAAGTCATTATATAAACAATAATTTCATGAACGTGATCATAAATATACCTTATTCTTAATCATGTTGCTTACCAAACAAAAAGGAAACTATATAATTGCATTAAAAAAAGGAAAAAATGACAAGAATGAAATGTACTTACCACTTGTTCTTTGCTTGGCCCTTCACATGAGCTTTGTATGTGTATGGAATTGAGTCCATCTCCGTTCCCCTGCGATATATATTGCATAGATGGAACAAATGCTTGCTTGCGTTGGTTTCCATGAAATCATCTTTCACTTTCTTTTTGTAGTTAAAAAAAAAAGTTCCTCGACCTCCACAGAAGCTAGCTATGCTTAGAAATGACTCAATGTGTCTCACCATCAATATAATATTGCTGTGATGGAACATGCAAGCTTGCTTGTGCGTGTTAGTTTCCAAGGAATCATGCATCTATCACTTTATTTTCTCTTGGAAGTTGAGTGAAATAAAAAAAACATAAAGATAAAGAAAAAGTGAAAGAAATGAAAATAGTAGATGTCTCACATATTTAACATGGGAGAATCTCCAATACGAGGGACAAAAAACCCACAGGAAACAAGAGATAAATTTCATTATGATAAAATATATTTTACTATGAATATCTCATCTCCGAGGTTGGAGAGCTACGATTGAAATGAGAAAGGAATAAGAAGTATATTTCATATTTTTCGTTCTTCAATTTTATTTATATTGAATATTTGAAAGGAAATTTTTTGAAATCTTGATTAATGCATCATTTGAAGTATTTTATTAGTTTTAGACATTTTGTAAAAGGAATTTAAACTTATTCTACCATCGATTTTATTGAAATTATGGTTTAGAGAGGTGTTTGATTACTATGATTCATGAATGAGATGGCGAAATAACATTTAGATAATAAATGTCATTTGTGGGCAGCATCATATCCCACATCTTGTCATTCGAGGGAATGTGAGTTTTGTACCCATGTTTGATTGGTGGCTTTGAGTTGTGCTTAATTACGTTCTTACCCTTATAAATTTTGTATCCGTGCTTTTTTGTTGTCATCTACTGAGCTTGGTTAGTTAGCCGTGCTATGATACCAATAAATGCAATACCTCTCTTCACTTTATTCCGTAACTAGATCACCTCGAGCCATTATATAAGTTAGAATTAGTTATCTATGTGAATTTCAAAATCCACTTTGACTAACATAACAACACAACTTGTGCAGATTTTCCATTGCTTTGGAACCCATCAACCTTTCACCTTTGCACTCCTTGCCCTTGCTTCTTGAGCTCATACCTAGGGTTTGTTATTGGAAATGGTGAGATTTCAAAGAAATTCCAATAGCAATTCATTCTAACCCACACATTAACATACATGATTGTTTAAATGTATCGTTAACATGCCATGAAATCTTAACAAAACTTACTTTCTTATATTAACATACATTGCACAAGGCCAAGGCATATCAAATCTTGCATAGTTGTTGTAAGATGATGCACTGTAAAATTCACATCTATTAAATTACTTAAGAGGGATATATATACATCAAGGATGAGCATTCTTATTAATAGCTCATTATTATAATTAAATATATACAATCATAATTATAATTCCTGATAGTAAATGATATCTTTCATAATATATATCTCAATCATATCTCAACACTACCCCTCAAGTTGAAGCATAGATATTAATCAAGTCTAACTTGTTATAAAGATAGTCAACTCGTATCCCAGTGAGAGCCTTAGTCAAACTAATTGATCACTAAACTACACTTGTCCTGTAGAAATGAAGTTATCCTTGATCTTGTCTCGAACAAAGTGACAATCAATCTTGATATGTTTCGTTCGTTCATGAAACACAGAATTAGAGGCTATGTGCAAGGCAGCTTTGTTATCATACCATAACTTAGCTGGTAATGACGCACTAAAACCTACCTCCTTCATCAATTGATAAATCCATACAATCTCTTGAGTTGATTGTGCCATAGCTCGGTACTCAGCTTTTACGCTTGATCGTGACACCACATCTTGTTTCTTACTCTTCCAAGAAACCAAATTCCCACCCATAGAGACAAAATATCCTGTAGTAGATCGTCTGGTAACTTTCGATCCACCGTAATGGCATCACAAAAACACTCAATTTCAGTATGACCATAATTAGTATAAAGTATACCACAACCAGATGCCCCTTTTAGATAGTGTAAAACATGCTTTAAGCCTTCCCACAGAGCTACTATTAGCACTATCATGAATTGGCTAAGGACACTAACCATTGTAAGATAATTCAACTTGCCAACCAGCCTCTGGTACCTTTCAGGATTCTCAAAAGGCTTGATCTTCTCAGGATCAAGTATGTTCCTCATATCTTCCAGTAGTGTCTCAAAAGGTACTGTGCCATGAAGATCAAAAAATGGGTTTGGAATCATAGGGACACACTTGGTGCTGATCCTAGTGTTCCTGTTTCTTCCAACAAATCAAGAACATATTTCCTCTGTGTCAAGAGAATCCTTTTCTTACGTTTCATAACCTCTATTCCCAGAAAGTACTTCAAGGGGCCCAAATCTTTTGTCTGAAAATGAGAGTTGAAGAAGGTATTGAGCAACGAAATTCCAGAGGTATTAACACTTTTGATTACTATATCATCAACATAAACAACCAATAAAATAACACCATCATCCATCCTTTGGTAAAACACAGAATGGTCACATCTGCCTTAACGTAGGCTAAACTTTTGAACTACTGAGCTAAACATGTCAAACCAAGCTCGCGGACTTTGCTTTATACCATATAAATATCTTTGAAGCTGACACACCTTCCCATCCTCCCCCTGAACAACAAAACTTGGTGATTGCTTCATATAGACCTCTTCGTGTAGATTACCATTCAAGAAAGCATTTTTAACATCAAGCTGATGAAGTTCCCAATCATAAATAGTAGCCATAGAGATGAAAAGGTGAACCGAAGAGAGTTTCGCCATAGGGGAAATATTTCATAGTCAATGCAATAAGTTTGAGCGTACCTCTTAGCAACAAGACAAGCCTTAAGCATTCCATAGTACCGTCAGCTTTTTGTTTTAACTGTAAACACCCACTTACATCCAATGGCCTTCTTTCCTATCGGTAAATCAACCAGAGTCAAGTACCAGCCTGATCAAGAGCCATCATTTTAGCCTCCATTGTAGCACGCCAACCCGAATGGTTTAAGGCTTGTTGATGAGTTTTAGGAATAGAGATGGAATCTAAAGAAGTAATAAAGGAACATGAGGTATGAGACAAATTAGTATAGGAGACGTAGGAAGAAATTGGATAGGTTCAAGTACATTTACCTTTATGAAGAGTAATGGACAAATCGGCTAAATCTGAAACAATGGAGGGGTTAGAAACTGGAGATGAGGAATTTAGCTCATGTACAACAACCGGATCTAGAACAGGGTCACAAGTATGATTGATAGGGTCAAAGCCTAGGTCAGACGACATAGGTACTAAGGGGCTATGAGGCTGAGAGGGGACATTACGTACTGACCGTGGACCCTCTTTGATAGACATGAATGACTAGTAGTTTGATGGATGCTTGAACAGGTGCTAGTGGTGGTAAGACAGAATAGACTAAGAGATCATCAAGATCATCGACTTGAGCAGTGATAGAGGAAGAAGATGATGGAAAGAACGTGGTATACTGATGAAAAGTAATATCTCTAGACACAAGATACCTACGAAGAGTAGGAGAGAAACAATGATACCCTTTTTTAACCCTAGAATAACCAAGGAAGACATATTTGAGTGACTTTGGATCAAGTTTGGAGATAGAAGGGTGAGCATCACGAACAAAACAAACACACCTAAAGGTTTTTGGATCAATAGGAAATAAGGGCCTAGTAGGAAACAATGTGTTTTAAGAAGCAACACCATTAAGAACAAATGAAGACATACAATATATTAAAAAAATGCAGTAGAAACAGTATCAGCCCAAAATGGCTTAGGAACATTCATTTGAAACATGAGAGCCTGAGCAACTTCTAATAAGTGTCGGTTCTTTCTTTCAGCAACACCATTTGAGTAGGTATATCGGCACAAGACGATTAATCAAGAATGTTGTACTGAAGCATGTAGTTTTAAAATTGCATTGCGAAGTATTCCTTGGCATTATCACTACACAATGTTTGAATGGATGCAGCAAACTGGGTTTAAATTTCAGCATAGAAATTGTAAAAATGAGAAAATAACTCAGAACGAGATTTCATTAAGTAAAGCCAAGTTGTTCGAGAGAAATCATCTATAAAGTTAACAAAATACTTAAAACCTATTTTAGACTCTAAGGATAAGGACCCCAAACATCAGAATGAACTAATTCAAATGGGGACATAACCCATTTATTAATTCTAGACACCAAATGGACACAATGATGTTTGGCAAAGTGACACGAATCACAATCTAAAGATGATACATGATTGAATTAAGGATAAATCCTCTTCAAGGACACTAAAGATAAATGACCTAAACGCAGTGAACATCAAAAGAAGATACACCACTAGAACAAGCAACCAAACTAGGCACCTGATCAAGGAAGTAATGTCCTCTAAACTCATAACCCTTACCAATAATCTGTTTTGTCTTAAGATCCTATATCAAACAATGGTCAGGAAAGAGTGTGATAGAACAATTTAATTATTGAGTAAGTTTACTGGGGGAATGAAGATTAAAGGCAAGGTTAGAGACATTCAAGGCAGAGGTTAAGTTGATAGATGAAGTGGGCTGAACAGTTCCACATCCAAGAACATGAGAATATGAACCATTAGCAACAGTGATGGAAGAAGGGTTAGCATACGGCGTAAACGATGAGAAGAGATGAAGATTACCTGTCATGTGATCAGCGGCACCTGAATCAATGATCCACTTCAAGGAAGATGTAGAAAGGCAAGAATCAACTCTACCTGTAGCAAGAGCACTAGGAGCGAAGGCAGTTGTACCACTAGCTTGAGACCCAGCCATAAGAAGAAGAAATCAAATCACCGAAAGAACCAATCAATAGTTTAGAGTAACCGTGGTCACAACCAACAAGCGTCGTGGTGCAGTGGTCAGCGCGGCTGTCACTACCCCAGGGGTCGAGAGTTCGATCCCTGGGAGCAACGCTTGAGGGTAGAGGATACCCACCCCTGGTGCAAAGCGCCTAAAAGGGGGTGCGCCACGCGTATTCCTCGCTCCGGATTAGTCGGTTGCCCCGGGTTAC
>JANTPZ010034557.1:0-20401 GCA_025593235.1 Vachellia pachyceras
ACCAAGGTAACCTCAAACACCTAACTACTCTCCCTTATGTAATAGCAAGATCCCAAATCATGCGCCTCATGAATTGAAAAGAAAGAAATTTCCCACGGTAAAATAGTACTACCAGGGAAAATTAAACAACATAGAAATCCATAGCAGCGGCATCATCAACGATAATAACATCAATGTCAACTTTTTGCTCGCATTAGTTTGACATCAGAGCTCAAGTCTCAACTTTTCACTTGCACTTCGTTGAAATCAAGAGCTAAGTCTCAAATTAGGAAAAAAAGGGGAAATTTACTACCATACATGCTAATTTGCTCTATACCCATCGTCTTCCTTCCGTGTCTTCTTCTTTCCATCCTTCAATGCTGCCTATATCTCTGGCTTCTTCAGCCAGCAAAGAGGAAGAGTGGGAGCATCAGGAACAGGCAACGAGGATGAGGGAAAGGAGAGGCAGGGGTTGACGGAGACGGAGGCTCGTATGGGACGAAGGAAAAGGGCAAGAGCAGGGGAGCAAAGAGGTGATTTGGAGGCAGGGGGATTGAAGTTGAAGGAAGGGGGAGAAGAGAGAAAAGGAAGCCATGAGTGATGGGCAGTGAGAGCCAGGGAGGAAAAGGCGTTTGCTGACCGGGTGAGTGATGATTTGTCAAAATAGAAATTGAGAAGTGGGAGGGAAGGGGTCAAATGGGTTTAAGCAGGGGGCAATTTCAACTTTTCACAAACACAATTAACCATTAAAAGGTCTCTTGGGACCTGACAATAATTGTCAGAAACTTTGGGACCATTGGTTAATTCTTTGGCTTGCATGGGACCTATGTGTGATTTTTCCTTTAAAAAAATGCACTTTCAGTCCCTCAAACTTAACGCCGTTAGTCTTTCATAATGGAAATTGCTGACTCATCAAATTTAATTGATGAATGCTCCATAAAATGTTGACAAAGCATATTCACATTTTAATTTTAATTTAATAACATAATAAATGTGATATTTTAAATTGTGTAAAATAAATTTTTTATTTTAAATATTTTTTATTTTACACAATTTAAAATATCACATGTATTATATTATTAAATTAAAATTAAAATGTGAGTATGTTTCATCAACGTTTTATTACACAGTCATTAATTAAATTTGATGAGTCAGCAATTTCTGTTAAAAGATACTAACAACATTAAATTTAAGGGATTGAAAGTGCATTTTTTAAATTTAAAGTATTAAAGTAAAACATGACGTAAATCTAAAGGATTAAAAGTATATTTTAGCAAAGCAAGTTTTCTTTTAGTTTTGCCCTTTTAATAACACATTAGGGCATGTTTGGTACAAGGAAAAATTGGGAAGGAAATGGAAATTCCCAAATTTTCCATCACTCATGTTTGGTGCTTCATTTTCAGGAGAGGGTTTTCCCGGAGGCATAAATTTTCACTCATTCAGGGGAAGCCTTCTTTGCACCACTTTCATTGGAAACCTATTTTCCAAGGATATGAAATTACAAAGAAGCCCCATTCACCTTCTTCCTCCATGCTCTCTGCTTTCTTCATTTTCTTCGTTGCATCCGCTGATTCATCTTCAGTAACGACAACACTGCTTATTATTCATTCAATAGATCTGTCTAAAGCAAGCGATGCTTTTTCCTTCATACTATGTTTCTCTTCAACCTCAGCAACTCCATTGAAGCTTCTATTTGTTTTGGCTTTTTTTTTTAAAAAAATAATTAGATTTTGATTTGCTTATTTGCTGTGAAATGCATATACGATTTTCCTTTTGTTTGAAATGTTCACATGATGATTGATACAAAAGCGCACAGGGTAACTAGGAATATTCATAGTATTTCACAAAATTCTATGAAATATTCTATCCTGAGCACTTATATTTCAAAATCATCGTAAAGTATTCAATCCAAAACATTTATAACTTGAATCGTTATAAGATATTCAATCTATAACACTTATAACCTGAATAGATATAATGTATTCAATCTAGAAATCAAAGAACAAGTAGAGCTCGATCATATGAGGAAATTAAATAGTGTTTTTTTATTCAACTCTAATCTCTTGAAAATATCATACATAAGAAGGGTTTTATAACTTATAAGTAGGATAAAAAGGGCAAATGTTTAATTTAAAATATTATCCTAAATAATAAACAGCTAATATATTCTAAAGATTTTTTTTGGATGATTTCAAAATATCTAAAAATAGATTAAATCTTACTCATTATATTTTCCTAAAAATATGTCTTTACTCATTATATTATTTTCATGCACAAATTTTTTTATTTTTTAATAGTTGGAATTATTATACCTTTTATCAATGGTAATATCACCATTTCCTTATTATTTTTACCTATTTTACCATCAATTCAATCTATCAAATATAATCAAAGAATTTTCCATTTCACTACATACCAACACGTTAGCACTAAAATTTTTTTTTCTATTCCATTCAATTCTATTTGTCTCCTTTCCATAAAAATAGATTCTTTGTACCAAACACAGCCCTTATTCTCCATTAATTAAAATATTACATCTGAAAGGTGTTTTACCGAAAATAGGCAATAATTATACTTTAAATTAGGAACGAGGTGCATATTCAGAAACAAAGTGAAAATTCAAATTAGAACGAGCTTATTTGGGCATGCCGTTTGCCTTCCCAAAATCCATATTTACCTAAAAATCTGTGTCCGTTCTACTAACGGACTATCTAAACAAGCCCGATAAGTGTGGGCAAAGAAGCAAAAATAAAAAACCCTTTTCAGTATAACCATGGTTTCTGAATCAGACCACGCAAGACCTTTTTAAGAGAATTTCACATGTCTCAACCATGGCTTCAAATAGTGATAGTGACAGTGTGTGTAATGTCAAAATTGCCCCTGCAAGAATATGGTTCCTATGGTCAATGAACGTAAAGAAAGTAGTGATTCTTGAAAAATAAAATCAATTTATTCACCCCTCTCTAGGGTTATAACTCTCCAATTTTTAGTATATTTGAGATATATTTTTGAGATATTTGGAGTGTTATCAATATAAATTTAAAAAATTTTGAATTCAAAATGAAAAATGTATCCGATAGTGCATTATGTTAGGGATCATTGTTTTAAAAGATTTTGAGTTTAAAATAGTAAATATATGCATTATCCTAGATATTTATTAAATCATAACAGATAATAATAATTTAAAAATTTTATTAGTCTTTATTGCTATTTTGTTCTACTTCCTTTTATTTTATTATTTTAAGTAATCCAAAGATAATATCTCACCAAATTAAGAAATAAAGAAATGATAAAAGAAAAAAAGAAGAAGAGAGAGAACGTTAAAGGGAAGGAGGAGCATCATGCCTATATATATCCAATGCCACACACATCAAAGGGTCTAGCATGCATAGAAAAGAAGAATAATATATGAAGACGCTGGAACAAGCTGGGAAAAAAAGTAAAAGGCGCGCACACACATGAAGCAACGGCACGGGAGAGAAAAGAGAGGGAAGCCACGTATGAGAGCTGATCATCCATTAGTATCTTCTTTCTTCTTCTCTCTTTATTTTCTTGTTATTGATGCTTTTCTTGAATCTTGTTAGAGATTTGATTAAAGCCATGTGTGGCTAAATCTTTCTAGATCTAGAGTAGTTATGAACTGATTTAAGGACTTGAGTATGTCTGAACCATTAATTATATCTAATTTAATTATATTTATTCAGTTTAAATCTTATTATCTCTGTTTAATGCCTGATAAACATTAAGTATGCATGTGAGAGCTTAGATTGACCTTGGAAGGGGGTCTTAATTGAACCTTTAGACTGAGTGATGTGGATTAGAATTTATTCTAATTTACCTTTACGATAGGAATATACCTACAGGATTCATATAATCATATTAGAGTGTAATCGTTCGAGTTAATGCCTTTTGAATAAGCTATTTAGGAATAATATTTTTATTTAAGAGAGGGCTGTAGATGATCAGAAGACACTGCATCTATTCATGCTCGAGATTAATCAGTTAAAGTTAAATATATTTATTTGGGTAATTACGTGCTCTAAAACTTAAAGATGGGATTAGCATTACCAGAAAAATGCTATTTAGCGATGGAAAATCCATGGCTAAATAGCTATTTTCCGTTGCTAAAATGAAGATTGCTAAATGGAAATTTTCTGATGTAAAATAGCAATTTAGTGATGCTTTTTTGGTCGCTAAATGACATTTTTCTAGTAGTGTAGTCACTCTAGGTCGGTTGTATCAATTGTTATTTTCCAGTGATTTAAGATTAATATTTTAGAATTTTTAAATTTATATTTTCATTATTCGTATTTGATTTTGTTAACTTAAACGAATTTTAGATTTCTAGTGCCTATTTATTATCTATTGGTTTGAGTCTCTGTGGGATCGACCTTGATTTACCATACATTATTTTCACGACCCGTGCGGTGCATAATTAAATTTTGGTAGCATCATTGTGATTGTAGAAAACTATTTCTGACCATCACCTATGCGTCACCGTGCATAGTCCAACGAAGTACGCTTTGGAATGAACTATCTAGACTCCAAGGAGGTATCTGAGATGCTTAGTGTATTGCAGGAGATTTGAATGCTACGCTCACAATAGATGAACGACAAACAGATGCTACATTTGGGACCCCTATAGACAGGGATTTTTCTAGTTGGTTTTATGGTGCGAACCTGAATGACTTGGGTTTCTCCGAACCCAAATTTACGTGGCAAAGGAAGGGAAGTACAGCTTGCAATGATTAGAGCAATAGCCAATGATAAGTGGCTATTGCAGTATCCCGACTCATGTTGTCCATCTACCCCAGCTAAAATCTGACCACACGCCACTACTTCTAACTTTGAGGGAGTTTCAAAATAGCATGTACCATGAGAAGCCTTTCAGATTTATAGCATCTTGGGTGCTTCATGACTCCTTCTGTGATTTTGTCAAAGTGAATTGGGATAACAATGACAGCTGGTCGAATAAGGTTAATATATTTGCACTGGTATGTTGTAAGTGGAATAGGGAAGTGTTTGGCTACACAGATTATCGCATAAGACAACTCTTGAAACGCCTTGATGGCATTAATCGAGCTCCTGCAGCAAGAATTATGGAAGGAGATGGAGAATATTCTCATTCAGGATAGTTTAAGGCCCAAAAGGCTAGATCGGAGTGGACAGTTCTTGGCGACAAAGACACCAAGTTTTTCCACTCAAGAGCTAATGGAAGGAGGAAACGGAATCATATAAAATCCTTAAGGGACCAAGATGGGACTTGGATGTACGACGAGTCACTTATCAAGAACAGAGCCTCAGCGTTCTTTAAACATCTTATCACAGACGAAGGACAGGTAAGAGAGCCTATTACATGCAATGTAGCTTTTCCTACTATTTCCCAAAAGATTCGAGCAACATGTGATGCCAAAGTGGGGACCGATGAGATTAAAGAAGCTCTATTTGCCATGGGCGTATTGAAATCTCCAGGTCCAGATGGTTTGAATGCGCTATTATCCCAAAGCCAATGGCTCCATGCGGGCCTTTCAATTATATCACTAGTTCGGCACCTGTTAGACCACCAGGAGGAAATTGACAGTATAAATTACACATTAATCTTCTTAATTCCGAATATGGAGACACTGGAAACCTTCACGGATGTGTAATGTGGTATATAAAATTGTCACTAAAATTGTCTCACGGAGGGTAAAGGAGTTCCTCCCAAGTATTATTAGGCTCTTTCAATGCAGCTTTGTTTCAGGGCGCATGAGCTGATAACATTATTATGGCGCATGGGGTAATGCGTACTATGAGAAGTACAAAATGAAAGAATGGGATGATGGCCATCGAAATTGATCTTGAGAAGGCATATGACTGAATTAACTGGGAGTTCCTCATGGAGTGCTTGATAGAACTTCAACTTCCCCAAAGCTTGATTCAAGTGATTCACCAGTGTGTTTCCACCTCGCATATGCACCTACTATGGAATGGCTCGAAAGCTGAGTGCTTCAAACTAACTAGAGGAGTTTGTCAAGGTGAACCGATCTCCCTGTATCTATTTGTCATATGTATGGAAAAGCTGACTCACCCTAGTTCAAGAAAGCGTTGAGCATGGAGAGTGATGGCTTGTTAAGCCAAGCACAAATGGGCCGACTTTATCTCATCTTATGTTTGCGGACGATATTATGATCTTTGGGGAGGCGTCCTTAGAACAGGTGGAGGGTACTAAAGGGTGCCTAACCCGATTCTGTCACTCATCTAGCATGAAAGTAAGTGCTGCGAAGTCTAGAGTCTTTTTCTCTCTGATTGTTACTCCCAGTTAGCAACAAGATCTTAACGCGGCCCTTGGTTTTAACCCCCCCAATGGCTGATCTCAGCGAGTTCCTCTGTTGCATAAGAGAGTCTCTAAGGAACCTATCAAGGAGTAGTGGATCGGGTCAAAAGAAGACTAGCGAGCTGGAAAACTAATGCGCTGTCCCTTGCTAAACGAAATACCCTAATAGCATGTGTCACGTTTGCCATTCCAAACTGTACGATGCAGACTACATCCTTGTTAGCGAGTACATGTACGAAGCTCGAAAAAGGGAACTGGGACTTCCCTTGGGATCTACACCAAAAAGAAGGCGAGTGCACCTTGTAGCATGGGGCAGGGTATGTCAGAACAAAGCGCAAGGACTAAGGAGGACTTGGAATCTGACATATACACCAGCAGAACCAAGACTTTCATATGAAACTTGGATTGGGCCCCATTAAGCGCAGAGACACGTTATGGGTGCAAGTGATGCAAAGTAAATACAAGTGTGGGGATGACTTCATCCCAAACATTGATACGAGACGTTCGGGCTCTAATACGTGGCAAGGTGTAAAATGCGTACGGGACAAGACGGAAGCTGATCTTAAGTGGAATGATAAACATACGAGAGTGCATAGGGGATGTACGAAGGATGGCTCATTCAAAGTTAAGTCAGCCTACCAGTGCCTCCACAACGACAGGCCGCTTGGAGGGAGCACGTGGAGAAGAATATGGAAGCTAGTTGTTCACCAATGAAGCAAAACTTTTACGTGGCTCCTTCTACATGGTCGACTACTCACTAATGAAGCTCGATATAGGAGGAATATGACTCAAGACACTAGATGTGCAACCTCAATAGTACGGCGGAGACTGCTCTTCGGGACTGTGAGGAAGCACACTTTTATTGGTATCAGTTGGTTCCACTCAGTCATCAATGTAGATTTTTTGAGCTTGACCTCATAGAATGGGTTGACATGAGCCTCCGAACTACGGATGTACAATGGAGCAATTTTTTTCACCATTTCCTATTGGCTCTTATGGAGAGGAAGAAACGCTCGTATTTTTGCTCAAAGAACGATCATCAATGCCTCGATGTTTGCTCAGGCCTCTGCTATAATCTCTTTTATACGATTCACCATTTCCATAATCGATTCAGAATGAGACCCATATTCGATTTAAAATGAGGCTCATTCAAATGAGGAAATAGAAATTTGTGAATGAAATAAGACTTTCTAAACCGTATGGAAATCCGAGCGGTGTAAAAGAATTTTCATTTGAATGATAGACTCCATTATTCAAATTAAAATCTCACCTTCAACGCATGGATTGGATACACCTTTTACTTATGCGGGTCACACCACATGCAAATTAATGTCTCATTCTTTTAAACCGCACAAACCACATATGGTCTAAAAAGCATATCTCTTTTAAATAAATAAATCATTTGAATGACTTAGAAAAGCATTTGAATGAGGTTTGCGTTCATTCGAATGAGATATGTGTCCATTCGAATAAAATTGGATACATATGAAATTAAAATTTCAAGACATATTTAATTCAAATTAAGACTTAAAAAATATATTATGATATTAAAATTTATGACTTAAAAAATAATTTATTATGACTTAAAAAATAATTTATTAAAATTTGAAATTGAAATTATGATATTTAAATTATACTTAAATTATTAAAGGCTTAATAAAATAATTTATTAAAAATATTTAAGCACTTTTATTTTCAAATATAATATGATTCTAACTACAAAACAAAAAATAATTACAAAATTTTAAAAATAATAATAATAAATTTGTAATTAAAAAATAATTAAAGCCTATAAAAAGGCAGTAAAATGTTTATTAAAATCTATTATTTAATAAATATATATATATGCATTTTATAAAATATATTATAATATATACTAAAATTTATTTAATAATATATATCATATATATATAATATTTATTAAATATTTTTTAAAATAATTTTTTATTAAAAAAGAGGAAAACATTGTAAAAGAAATCCGTTTTTTAAAATATTTATAAAAAACTATTACCGTGCGGTGTAAAGTAATTGGTTTTTTTAAAAAATATTTATAAAAAGTGTTTCTCGTGCAGTGTGAAAGAAATTTATTTTTTAATAATATTTATAAAATGTACTGCTTTTACATTAAAGAAACGGATTTCTTGGACACCGCACAGATTTCCGTACGGTGTAAAAGCAGTAACTTTTTTTAATAATTTTTTAAAAAAACTAATTTCATTGAACTGTAATAATTTCCATGCTGTGTAAAAGAAATGCCTACATATTTTTAATAAATTGTTATTAAAAACTTTTAATAATTTTAAATATAATATGGTTTTAAATAAAATAATTTTAATTACAAATTTTAATAAATTGTAAAATTAGATTTAATAAATTTAATAAATCATATTATATATTTATCTTATATTTTTTAAAAATATAAATTTTAATAATTATTATTGTTTTGTAATTATAAAAAATAAAAAATGTATTATTAAAATAATAATTTTTAAACAATGATTAGGAAATTAAAAAGTAATAATTTATTTCTTGATGAATTAAAATTTTATAATTTATTGTAATAATATTTATTATTTGAATATATTAAAGCATATACTGTTTAACAAAACATACGTATTGCACTGCAAAGAATTCTGGGCGGTGTAAAAAGATAATTTATTCGAATACATTTACCCTCAATCGAATCTGGTATGCTTTTATTTAAAAAATAAATACATTTTTGTTTTTTTAAAGTCCCTCATTTGAATGAACATAGGCCTCATTCGAATGAAAATAAACGTCCGTTACAGATCTGTTGGTCCAGGTGATAAATGTTACGTTTTATAAACTTCCAGGGTAAATCTAGTCTCAAAAAAACTTTCGGATATACAGTGCTCCAACGTGTATATTTCTGTAGCAAAAATGCTATTTAACCCTATTTTTTTTTCATGTGCCCATATGTTTTAGAATATATTTAATTGTCATGACATGCTTCACATCATTTCTGTTAAATGCATTGAATTTTGTCACTTTCATTATATGGACCAGTTCAATCAAATGCATTGCAGCTTATCTTTGCTTCTATTGTCCCCATCAAACATGCAAATGCAATTAATTGTAGAACGGTACAATTATTAATTTCATCAAGTTCGCTCGAGTCTCGTCAGTTTGGTCATACATTAATTATGTCCGTACGCCCGACGTTGGCTGTGACATATTATAGTGCATGCTAATAATCTGATGTTCTTGCGACTACAACTTTAAGCATTGGCTTGATATATGTAATTGAAGGAGGAAGAGGATTTTGTCCTATGGTAAAATGTAGATGAGGTGTCCACATACAGCCACGTAAACATCGTAATTTCTTAAGGATTTTAAATTGACAAGTAATTACATGTGAAATCTAAAATCCGTAGAAAAAATTAAATTTTTTAAAACAATTGTAAAAAAATTACCTGCGGATTTTAAATCCGTAGAAAAAAAGGTAAATTTCTTGCGGATTTTAAATCCACAGGTAATTTTTTTTTCAATTTTTCTAAAAAATTTAATTTTTCATGTGGATTCAAAATCCGTAGGTAATAAAATTCGAAGGAAATTACCTGCGGATTTTAAAATCCGCAAATATAGTTTCTGTTGGGATTAGTACGTACACGAAGCAGAATTTAAAATTTCCTAATCCCAAATATGGGTTTGTCAAAAGCGTTTAGATCGAGGGGATGAAGCCGTGCCTTTTGCGTTTCGAGTTCGTCCCTTCCTTGCGTCTAGATCTTTTCGGGTTCCATGACGTTCTGCGTTCTTGCTTCCAATCAAGAGCCGACGTTTCTTTGATCGCCTCCCTCTACCGTATCCATATGAACAATCTCTAATAATGGCAGCGTGCTAGCGCCTCTTCGTTTTACTCTCTATCTCTTTAGGGTTTCGTGGTTCAAGAGTGAATTCAAATTCAGAATGGAATGCGTCTACTGTTCACGAGCACTTATATTTATAAAACTCATCAAGTGCATTATAATCCAAGATTAATCTTTTATTAATTTTGGAAAATCCGAATTTTGAATTTTAAAAAGATATTCAAGATCAATCTTATCAATCTTAAAATTCGAAATTCAAAATTCGAAATCCCAGATTATATTTGAGATTTGAAATTCAAATTTCAAAAAGATATTTAAGATTAATCTTTAAATTCGAATTTCAAAAGATATTCAAGATTAATCTTTATTAATCTGCAAATTTGAAATTTGAAATTCAAAATGTGAAATTCGAATTTCCAATATTAATTTGGATTAAATTAATCTGATCAAATCATATCCATTTAATTAATCCAAATAATGAGCCAACGAATTTAATTTATCTTTATAAATTAAATTAATGTTAGTTATTTAATTTATCAAATAAATTAAATATTAAACTAATGCACACAAATATTATTTACATAATATTGTGCAATTTCGAATTTTTAACATACATACACATATATTTAAAATTCGAATAAATCCCATAAATAAAGCTCATGTTGGACTGTTCTTGCGTTCGACTCTGTAGGCCCATATAAAGTTGGCAGTGAGCTAATCTCAACATAAGCCCACAAATCGCAAGCGGTCTCTAGCAAGACATTACGACTAACCAAATCATACGGGGATCGTTAACACAACGCAACCTTTTATGCAATCATATCACGTTCCTTTTGTCACGCGATATCTCGGTCAAGGATGAGGCATGATGACGTTATCATTCTATTCCCGACCATTACTTTCTCGATCCCTGAGTAGTCTAATGAAAGAAACGAAAACCCGTTTTCGTTACAGTATGGCCATACATTTCTCAGAGTCACTCATCGAGGGGCCAGTAATATCTCTCAACTAATGTGAGGGACAAATCCTATCTTGATCACTCACATTTTCCCACATAAAAACCCCTAAACATGATTATAGCTTTTATCATCACCCGATCAAATGTGACTTTTGACTAGGTTAAAGCTTAGTGATTTTCATGCAGGAATCCATGATGATCTCAGATCAAAGGGTATTGTGACGTGATCACATATAAGATAAGCTAATGACTTAATCCATACAGCTTTCTCATAGCGGGTCGATCCAACATCTTGTACTCTTACAAGTGCCTATGACTTTGACTCGTATCTTCATACCTCATCAAAGTCATACTAGTCTTATCTTATCTATGCTCCCGCATAGATAACTAACTAGGGACATTTAAGACAATATCAATAATTCGTCTATGAATACAATTATCATAATATACACGCAAAACATATGATAATTAAATGGAAAAATACATTAAAATAAATAAATTTGAAGTACAATAATTGATCCTATGGTACAATTTTTAACAGTTTCCTACAGAAAAAATCCTCAGAAATTTACCTGCAGATTTTTTTCACACAGATATACTTACATGCGGATTTTAAAATTTGAGGTAATTTTTACTTGCGGTTTTTGAAATCCGTAGGTAATAGGATTTTAAAATTCATCCCAAAATTTTTATGATTTCCCTCAATGGCGTCTTCCTTCCTTCTAGCTCTCTCATTCATAGTCTTCTTCGTCCTGTGCCAGCAGAGAACAGCGAGCGAAAGCGAGCAGCCGTGGGGCTCACCGGATAAATGGTCGGATTTTCCATGCGACCTTGTGATTTGGGTTTGTGGCGGTCAGATTTGGGTTTGTTAGCAGTGGAAGAGTTTGTGGCGAAGAAGTCATAGGCAGCTTGTAAATCAGGTATGTGTGCTCGAACGCCCGCGTGAGGGAATGACTCGAAGGGACAATTCTGATGTTTCGAACCAGGTCCAATTGTGCTTCAGTATCATATTTATTTTCTTTATTGTAAGTTTTAAATCATCTAACCAGTGCAATTTTTGGGGATTTTTGTTGATGATTTGTTGGATTGCAAAGCCTTTCCTTGTATGTTGCTTGTTTCATAATATTATTTATTTTGTAGTTAAAATTAGGAACATTATTATCAGTTGGACGATTCCATGATGTGTTCATCTGCATCTGTGCCCTATTATTATCATATTGATATGATGATTGCTTGTGCAGGCAGAGAAAGCTTCATGGAATTCCATTGGAATTTTTAAAGTATCAAATATCACTGGTAAAGGACGTGAACTGGTGCCTAAACCTGTAGCTGATGATGCTGAAATGGATAGTGACAGGGAGGATGATAGTGATGATAAAGATTTTTGCAGGCATGTCTTGTAAATTTGTTTTTGTTATACTTCAGTTCCTTGCTGTTCTATCGTAAATAACATGTCTCATCTATCCTATTCACTTTTATGCTATAGTTGGGGAAGGTATCTCATGGAGGATGTATCAAATCGTATACGCTCAATGACTCAAAATCCTCATATTTGTGTCACTTAGGCAGATGCTGGCTATGTACAAGTTATATTTCTAACCAATTCCCCCCCTTTTCAGTAGTGAATTTGTAGTTTTAGGACTTCAAATCTCATCTCAATGCTCTGGCAGAATCATAAACAGAAGGCATCCAAGGAGCAGCTTCAGTTTTTAATCAGGATGCCCTGTCTAAGTTTAAGCATCAAGATGAAGGATATACCATAGACTGGAGTCCTGTTGATCCTGGAACGCTTGTATCCGGTAATCTTAGTTTGCCCTTAGTTTAATTTAATTCATCACTCTCTCTCTCTCTCTCATTAGTTCGTTAATTTGAAGAAGTCTCCTGCTCAAGATGTAATCATCTTCATTTTTGAAAGGGGATTGCAAGAATTGTATATATCTGTGGAAGCCAACATCTGATGCAACCTGGAATGTTGACAAAATGAATGCTGCACATAAAGCAAGTGTTGAAGATATACAGGTGAGCATTAACGCACAAAGCAACATGAGCTCTTTGTATTGAGTATATCAACTAAAGCAGTTTTTCTCTCTATGTTAAATATTTCTAAAAATTTTATTCATTCTTGCAGTGGAGCCCCACAGAAGCTAATGTTTTTGCTTCTTGTTCTGTTGATGGAAGTATTGCAATATGGGATTTATCCTTGCATATCAATAAGCTTGTCTTAAATTTATCCATTTGGGATTTTGAAAGTTCTGCAATGGCTTCAATCGTAGGATATGGGACCTTTCCTTAGAAAAGGATGAGGAAGAAGAAGCTTTTTTAAAGCTCAAACCAAGGAACAAGTGAGGCCCCCTGAAGATTCTCCTCAACTTCTATTTATTCACCAGGTAGGTTATAAGTTATTTCTGAGTCTCAATATCAGTGCCAATTATCAATCAATATCAATACTCATTTTCGTTTTCTCATGAACCATGATGCCAAAATGCACGAGAGCATTAAGAATTTGATGGAAAAAATGTTAAGGATTAGTAAGTGTTGTGTTGCTCATGGTAAGCGATAATAATTTTTTTCCACTTCAATAGAAGGACAAATACATAGGGTTATAGACTACTATCTATAAGTTAGAGACGACGTTTCTGGGCTCATCAACCTCGATAGCCAAGTAGAACATCAGAAATAAAGACTGGTAATATTCCTAAATTGAATCCTTATATTCCAGCTTGTGTGAGCGATAAGTTGGACAGAACATTCTAAGTCTCTTGAACTTTGTTAATAAGGTATTAAGACACAGATTTATTGGTAAGTGTGGAAAAGATGGGTGATGCACAAGGACGTGAATCTGACATAGGCTTGTAAGAAAGTTTAATTGTAGTTTCCCTTCTATTTCCTGAATTCCAAACCTTGAATTATCTAAAAAAATTTCATAATAATCCTATTCAAGTGACTGCTTGATGATTGTTTAAAATCAGTTTTACTCCCCTAAAAATTTATTGCATGTGGTGCTTTGTTGCTCCTCCTTTTAACATTCTTAAATCTATACATCGCTATTTCTCTATTCTATATATTCTGTAAAAGCTGTACATCATTCGTAGGTCATTAATAATTTGGCTCATGTAAGACTTTGTTCAAAGTACAAGACAAACAAACTTGATAGTGTCTAGATCATTTTCATGGTAGAATTCCCTGATTGACAATAGTTGCCGATTTATTTGTGTTGAATTGAAACGGACAAAAGGACCTTAAAGAACTACATTGGCACACTCAGATTTGTGGAATGATAGTGTTTACAACAGCAGATGGATTTGACATCCTTGTGCCTTCAAATATTCAAACAACCTTGCCATCTGAGGACGCTTGATATTTGTCATTGGTAGAGAGAGATTTCCTGCAAAATCACATGGCTAAGCTATTGTATTTTTCACATTGTAATGTGATATACGGAGCTTAATTAGATTTGCTAGAGATCAATTCCACAATAGGTTAGAGATATGTTAAGCATTGTGAATTATTTATTCTTGTAGTAACTTTATATGTGATGGTGATGAACAATTACTTGTGGCATTTTTCATTTTTAATGTCATAAACTATTTATATAACATTTGAATTCCACTAATGTTTGAGTGAAATAATTTCAAGGGTGTTGAAGACATCTGAACTATTTAGTAACTAAATTCATAGATATTTTTTAAAAAAATTTCAAATTACTTGCGGATTTTTACCCGTGGATTTTACTTGTGGATTTGAAATCCACATGAAAATAAATTTTTACGAACTTTATACCTGTGGATTAAAATCTGCAGGAAAATTCATAGGAATAATTAATTTTTTTTTGTAGTGGGATCTTTTGAGTAACATATTTCCATTGTTAATGTCAAAATTCTCATCAATAAATTCACCGAAAAATTTTTGAGAATAAAAGGGATTTGATACATAAACTTTAGGGTTTTGACCCTCCCAGACTCAACACTACGTCCTTCCTTCTTCATGGAAGTTTTTGAAATTATTTTTGGAATTGTATGTGCTAGAAACTACAGGGATCCCAAGTGTTTTCAGAAGCATCACATCTTCATTTGAGAGTCCACACTCAATTAGATGTACTATCCAATCACATTAGATGGGCTATTAATATTTTAAAATATTTAAATGATATATACTCTACATGTTTGAATTGGTTTTGAGATATTACTTACAAATGTTTATGCTGTGATCTTTGTTATAAAGTATTCCAAAATAGTTTTATCATTAAAGATGATTCGGAAATTGATTTTATGCATTCTTGAAAATGCTTTTGAGAGGACTGAATATAGAACATTGGTCACTAACAGCAGTACTGTTAGTCCTTGGTGCACCATGGTTAATTACAAGCTTACCTGTTATTCGTGGCCTTGAGCTACTCCTGTTGGTAACTTACTCTTGTGAGCTGTCTATTCACACCTATTTTTGTAGCTTCAAGTTGCTCTTGGTTATTTATCTTCGTAGGCTGTGTGTCCATGTCAGTTATTTTGTTCTGTTGAAGTCCTACGAAACGCGAGATTTGAGAATTATCCTTTTTGAATCAATTCCATCAATAAACTGTTTTACCACGAATTTGAGATTATTTAATGAATAATTTCTTATGCATCTTCAAGTTTGATTTGATTCTGTTTTGTGGAAATTGAGATTTATTGTTTTGTTATTTATCGACGTTAAATTCCTTAGACTGTTTAATTGGGATGTTATTTATCGAAAATTTACTTTTGGCTTCAGATAGTCTAGCTAACCCTACACCTCTGGTTGAGAAGTGAAAAACCTCATCGTTGATATTTAGGTCGCTGACCTATTTTGATAGTAGCTGCTTGATAGATATGAAAATTTATTTTATGTAAACTATGAAGGTTAAATGCTCCACATAGTCTATAGGTAGTATCCATATACTTCTGTATATTTTGAAAAATATGTATATGCTGTGGTAGAGCATTGCTCCAAATTCTACTTGAGTTTTCAAGTCATTGTAGAACTTCCGGGAAATCTGTCGTATAGAGGAGGCTCTGCCGAAATTTCTACGAAAATCTTAATGTGTTAATAACAAAGGATATATTTTTATGCCATAGTATTGAGAAAAGAAAGTGTACTTTGTGTTATTTAGCATGTTGGTAAATATCATACGTCTACAACTCAAAGGCTTACGGGTGTGAGATTTCTCATAATCCGTACCAGTCACCTTTAAATTTTACGGCGTGGCAAAAACTCATAAATATTTTCAATTAATAACGAATTCATCACGATCCGTAGGCATGCCTTTTAGCAAAGATGAAAACTTCGATCCAGATTTTGCTCAAACCCACCAATTCAAAAATGATGAAGACGCCAAGTCTGGCAGAAATCTAAGATATGAGGGGAGGCACAATAACATTAGGAACATAGGAAAGGCTCATTATCTTCCACCCATTTTAGAAATCGAACAACTTATAAAAGAGGGTCACGATTTCTATTCATATGAGAGAAGAGGAGCAAGAATTTGAAGATATACAGCTGAAATGCCAACAGCTTAACCGAAATTGGATATATGGAGACTAATTTGGGATTAGAGAAATTTAAATAACTGATTTGTCTTTTTCATATTTTTGAAGGTATTTTGTGAGGTGCCTTTCTGTAAGTGCTCAGAGAATAGCCAAGTGGAAGTCAGATACTCCCTTTTTTAGGAACTTAGACTACCTATGTGATGGTAAACTCCACCTAGACTGAGATTCATCAGTTTCCACTTAATGAAGTGTACAAGAGCTTCAAGGAAGAAGACGAAGGCTGCAAGGAAATATTTTGAAGCTTATAAACTTTTGCCCGAGAATCCCTTGATTAATCTTTATGTTGGTATGTTCTATCACGCCATGCTGTATTTATGTAATTGTTTACTGAAGTTTGTGTCGTAATTGACCGTTACCTCATTCTATGTTCTTCAGGAACTGCATTGATAAACCTAGCGTTGGGTTTTAGACTTCAAAACAAACATCAGTGTATTGAACAGGGTTTAGCATTTCTCTACAACAATTTGAGGATCTCTGACAATTTGTTTTAGTCAATAATTATTTTTGTTGTTTGTTTGGGTGAGTGAGAGTCATAATCAGGTCATTTACATATGATCAATTTTAACTAACATATTGGTGAAATACAATGGTGAGATTATGGATGGTACTTGGGTGCTTTATCATGTTGACATCCATAGACTTTTTAAGGTAGGCTTTTGTCAATACGGAATAATTAATGTGACTTTAATAGATGGTTCTGTGACATCTTCATTTTGGAAGGCTTGTTTCTTGTGTGGCGAAGACCCAAGTCAAATTACAGAAGGTATCCCCCTGCCCCCTTTTTTCCCTCAATTTCTCATGAATGGTTGCTTTATCATTAATGTGACTTTCACAGATTATACTATCATATACATAAGTAACTTGTAAGGAAATATGGATGATGTTCTTGCTTTTCGATTTTCATTGGTCTGTTTCATTGCTTTTATGAAATCATTGTGCCCCTTGATTTCTATTAAGTGATGTTCTGTTTTATTTAAGTTACTCTAGTTTGGTGGATTTGGCGATGCACATGTGAGCCTTAGTTCCAGAAAATCAAATCCATGCAACCGATGACTAACCAAAAAATCATGCAACAAATGAGTTTCACTTTCAGATAGTCAGTCAAGTAAAGAAAAAAGGAAAACACAGTGAAAAGTAAATTTATTGGATCTTTCTTAAATGTTCTAAAATTACTGTCATGGATTTAGCATTGGAGGGATTACTGAGAGTTAAGAAGCACCGGATATTTCTGATTTTTGAAAGCTGTTCTTGGATTTCAATATTTAATTCTCACATGTTATCTTCCCAGAACCTGCACAAAACTCAGTTAATTTTTAGTTACTAATTATTCATAAATCAATGTGTTATCTCGTGTATATACATGTATGTATGCATCACTTGGGCTTATGATGTTACATGTTTTCTAGTTGCAAATCAACTCAAGGATTTTCCTGAGTCTAATATATATATATATATATATATAAGCTTAATATTATCTATTAATTGAGCCTTTCCTTTTTGTTTCCCACTTTTTTCAGCATAAAATTGAAGGTGAACAAATTCGTAGTGGGAATGAAGGTGCTTACTGAGAAGACATTTTGTGAATATTAAGGAGGAAGAGGAAAAGGACTTATGCGTGTATTCCCGAGCTGTTTTTTACTTTCTCACTCTTGCTGGAACAGAGCTTGTTCATTGTGGGATGATTTTTGTGCCAAATGGATAAACATTTGGTGTCTAGATGTTTGCATGAAAGGAGGGTCTCCATATGCATATTTTAGTTCAGTGAATTTTTAATGAAATACATATTTTTTGTCATGAAATTGATTCTTCAAGTTTATTTGATGGTAAAAAAAATTATATAATCATATTTTAGATTTTTTCATGTAAAAATACCCATATTTATTTATAAAAAACATTTTTTAAATCACATGCACAATATATCTGCTGATTTTTCCTATGTATTTTGCTGCGGATTTACCTGCCGAATAATCCGCAGGAAAATAAATTTCCACGAGCTTTATACTTGTGGATTAAAATCCACAGAAAAATTTTTTAGTGTAATATCCATAGGGGGTTGAAGCATGAAGTGTACTTCAATTTTTTTATTTATAGGATAGAGAGAAGAATTTTTTTATTTTATTTATAATTCATCTCATTAAATTTTTCATATAAATATATAATTTTATCTTTTATTTATTATTATATTAACTTTATTTTCATGAGATATAATATATATTATATATGGATAAAATTGAAAAGTTGTTTAATTTTACGAAAGATTAAAGTTTTTCTTAAATGAATATAAATAAATTGAGAAGAGTATCACATCTTCTTCACAAAGTTTGCCAACACTTTGTGCCACGTGATTATTTTTTTTTGTTTTCACTCTATATTTTCTCTCTTAAAAGTATAAAAGAAGTGAAATAGAAGTTCATATTCAAATTATTTTTAAAAATAAATAAAAGTTCATACATATTCAGAGGCGCTTTACTTTCTTTTTTTTGCCAAAACATACGCATTTTACTTTCAATTATATGTGACATTAGTATATTTCTAATAAGATAATTAACTCGTTATGAAATTAGACCGTTTTGGTTGATTGGAGCGATTGGAGATTTGGGTCCAAGGGCTTTGCAAAAACCTCTTTTCTCAAATGTCTTTTGGTGATGAACTATGGATTATGGGCATTTTTTATTTTTAACCCTAGCTACTGCCGCTTATAGATAGTTTGAAAAGGACTTCACAATTATTGCCCTCGATTTTGTAGTTTTTCATTGGGTCAGATGTCACACGATCAACATATTTTACGGATGTTAAACTCATAACCTTACGTTTAAGACAACCATAATGTGGGCTTCTTAGTGTCATTAAGCTATATTATACCTTGAACTGTTAATTTTATTGTTATAAATTATTAAATTAGGGTATAAATTATACTTCAAAGACTTGCATCTGAGACGTGTTGATCTCATCATCTTGTAATCGTACGTATTTCATTTCATTTGTTGACCTAATCGCAAATTGTTGGGTAATTTGTTTTTCATGTACCATATGGAAATTGGAAAAGGACGAAAGTAAAATTCATCAGAGAGAAATAACCTATATCATGAGACCTTTCTTCATCGAATTGTTGGATTGCCCAACTCAGAGAAGACTGACACAGAAGAAGCCAAACACTGATCTTCACTGCTTGAAGAAGCCAACCTGCTGCTTCCTTTTGATTCATCACTGCTCGTGAAACCTTCTTGGCTTTCTTCCTTTTCTGTTGCTTTCCTGATCAAAGCCATTTCCTCGCTTGTTCCTTCAATCTCAGCCACATCAAGCCCAACTTCCTCCGTTCCTTCTTGAAGCTGCAAAGCAAACTCTAGCCCCCAAACGACGTCGTTCATCGAAGGCCTTTCATTCCCATTGTCCACCAAACACTTCAGTGCCATGTCGCTGAACGCCTTTAAGCACTCTGGTAAGATACTTTCTATCAGCAAAGGATCAACCGTTTGATGAATCACACCTTCAATGTGGCATTTTCGGACCCACTCCACTAAACTTGATCTCTGCTTCTCCACGTTACGTATCAAAGGAGCCCTCCCACACTATACTTCCAGCAACACAACCCCAAAGGAATAAACATCAGACTTCTCAGTCAACCTTTGACGCTTATAGTATTCTGTGTCCAAGTAACCAATGCTTCCTTTTACCACTGTGCTAATGTGAGACTTGGACATCCCTGTGGGTCCTATTTTGGACAATCCAAAATCCGAAACCTTGGCCACCCACTTCTCAT
>JANTPZ010034558.1:0-12449 GCA_025593235.1 Vachellia pachyceras
TATATTAAATAAATGGATTTGTTGTGATCTTAATTTGAATTTTAAACTTAGAATCTTAGATTTCCTAATTCAAATTCAAAATCAAGATTTAACTGGTGAAGGTTTATATGACCCCGGGTTAACCCCCGGTTCGACCCCGGTTCGACCTCTGACCCTTGACCCAGTGTCTTAGCCGGTTCGTTGTCCGGTCCGGTTTTTTGAACCTTGGAAACAATTAAATCAGAGAAGTAATATCTTCATCACCCATTGGCACTGTCTCGGCTTCGTCGGAGATCGAAATCCTCCCATCTTTCCGGCCGTAGGCACCGCCCAATACGGGGCCGCCCAAGGTGACGGTGGCATCTCTTGTCGCTGCTGTCAAAATGTCAGCACACGACACCGTTTTGGGACATTGCTTCTCCTGCTCCGCCTTGATGTCATCTATCACATCAAATCCGCTCAAAGTCTTGCTCGCATTTGCTCTTCTTTCACCCGTTTCATGGTTTAACAGAACAGAGGCATCACGTCCCTGCACGTTCATATATATATATATATATATATATATATCACGTACGTCTTTTTAGCAATTATAATTATAATGACAACTAATAAGAATCTATTAATTTCTGGCAAGAGAAAAAATCTATAAATTATCTGATAGTTTTTCAGGGAAAGAACTTTTCACTGATATGTTGATTTCTTTTATTAAATTGCATTTTTTTAATTTGTTAGAATAATTTAATGAGCATATATGTTTTTTATCAAATTTTGAAACCCATGAAATATTTCATTTTCTTTTCCATTGGTTAGATATTAAAAATTCCAGAAATTAATACCAATGCAACTCAATATTCAAATTTAGAAAAGATTTGTGAAGTTTTCGAATATAAAAGGAAGTTTTTTTTAAATTCAACCAAGCGATGCAATTATCATAATAAATATGAAAAAACTATAATAATTAAATCGAAAAAATACATTAAAATAAATAATGTCTAAGGTACTGTAACAATTTCCAACACTACAAGCCCTAAAAGCATTAAAAAATTTCATTGGCCATATTCTCCGGGAGCACACTCCTATCATTTGATGTTTCCATGGTCAATATGGAATTACTGTCCTCTTGAGGATTTGGTTGGTCAATTGCATCAAATTCAGCGACAATTGATTCATCCATGTTGTCTTTCATAATGAGATTATGCAATAGACAACAAGCAACTGTATATTGGTTTTGAGTTTGAACACGGTAATATGATGGGCTTCTCAATATTGCCCAATGCATCCGATCCCAAATGCCAGTTCAATGGCATTCCTAGAACATGAAAGTTGCATATTAAAACACTCTTGCGAAGATTTTGGAAGTCTTCCACTATGCCACTCACTGAGGTAATACCATTGTCCTTTGTATGGGGCAAGGAAGCCTTCACAATTTGTGTATCCCGCATCAACTAGATGATAATTCCCTACATATAAAATCTTACAACTATTAAAACACAAGAAGTAAATCAAATTATGTACAATGCCTAGCTTAAAATCATACCTTAAGGGACTTTAAAACTATTTGGTCTAGAGATTGCTTCCCTTAACACCTTACTATCAAATTGTAGACCCTTCCCATCCGGGAAAGACAAATATAAATTCACCATTTGGAGAGCAAACGCTAAGAACATTGGTGCTTATGTCCCTCTTTCTATTACGATACTTACCCTTTATTCTAAATATACTTGAACCCTTATGTGAGTTCCATCAAGTGCACCAAGGCATCCCTACAAATATTCATTAATCATTAAAATATAAATTTGACATGAACTATGAACACATGGGATTTAGGCTTACCTTGAACCACTTCCACCTCTCATCAGCTGAATCTTCAGGAATTGGTTTGGGTATTTTAAATAGCTCACCTTGAAGATGGACAACTGCTTAAAACTAAAAATACTGACTTATGGTTTCTCTAGATGCTTAAAACTTAAATTGAATATTTTTCATATGGTAAACAAGTATATGCAAGAAGATTGCAACTTGCTCATCCATTAACATATTCCAAGTTGGTTTAAGACCAACTATAGTCTCTAACATGCTACGAAGGTGAAAAAAAAGTAGTTTTATATATATATATATATATATATATATCCTAGTTTGGTTGAAACAAGTCATATCACTACCTAAGGTGCCTTCTTTTCTTGTGAAAATCAAGGGTGTAAGGTCATTCCTACGTATGTCTAGTGCTATAGATAGTCACAATAAGCATTTTTCGAATATCATAAATAATCATAAAGCAGCTAAAATTGTATGAAAAATGATTTCTTATCTGTGTTCATCCATACTTAACTGTACCCAACAACATAAACAAGAATTGCAGATCAATAAACTACGGAGAAAGCACATTTATGGCTATATATTCTATAACAGGTTTATAGATGTAAATACATGGTAAAAATCTCTCATTTATTTATATGTGTGTGTTATTTTTGTATTCCCAGAGTCAATTTGTTTCCCCCTTTCAACAGGATATTAAATCAGAGAACATACTTTCTCTCCCAACCTTTAGAGGTATTTCAACTACTTTAGTTGAAGGTATTATTTTAATAAAATAATTAAATAGGACTATGATTCCATTGCCACATCCTCAAGTTTTTTAAAGTAGGGGAAATATTTTGTAATAATATATATTGATATTTTGTTAGGATAAATTTTTTAAAATTATAAATAATATTGGATAATAGATAAGCTATAAGTATATGATTAGTTCGGTAATTGTTACTTTGTTAGTAATGGAATTTAATATTTAGTTATTCTTTGAATCTAATATTTATTTTTTGAAATTTTTTTATCATATAAGTATATTTTTAAATTTTTATATTCCTCACCGGTGTGACTCCGGTTTGACTCCGATCTGACCCACTGACCCTTAACTCATTGCCTCGTCCGGTTCAGTCACCGGTCCAGTTTCATGTACCCTAAGTGTTAGTGCTTCTGAAAATTAAGAAGATGCTTGCTTTTCAATGGCAACTAAAATAAACCAATGGATGCATGCATGCAGATGATTTAGCCAAGAAGGGGCTCTAATTTTTAGAGCTTAAGGACCTCTGAAAAAAACGATGGTTTGAGATTTAATTCCTCTATTATTTAATTTCTGTTGTATCGCGAAAAGGAAGGGGAAAAAAGCTTTCCAAAAAGTCTATAGATCGTGTTAAACCATGAAGATTTTCATGACAACCTTACAATTGTTGATTAAAAAACGGGGTGTCCGAAGGGCCAATTTTCACCATCATCATTTTCATTTTTCAAAATGACATAGCAAATTCAAAACTATCGGTTTAAAGAAGAAGAAGAGTTCAAAATTGCTAAGTTAACAAGAACAAAATTAACAACTTCATTGAAAAATATCTTTTTTTTTTTGTAATTGACAAGTTCATATATAATGAATTCAAAACTGCCCTTTTGAAATTGGCAAACTTCTCATTATAATTCAACTTCATTATAGAACTTGATCACTTCATAATAGCAAATTTAGGGTTTTTTTTATAAATATTTGTATGAGGGATGACACCGTTTCTTTATTACAAAATACTAGAGAAAATATTTACTATACGTTAATAATGTTGTCCTTTTTTAGTGCTTTTTAAGCTGTATTTTCATTTGACTCTTTTTTTCCCTTTAAAACATGAGTTTAAATATGGGTGAAGTTAAAAATTTTCTTATTTTCAAACAAAGTTGATAATAAGTTAACAACATCTCATCAATAAAGGAATTCAAATAGCTCCAATTATAACTCATCTTTTCTTTGTTTTTTAAATTACTTTCAAGTTTCATTTACAAGTGAGAAAATTGGATTTTACTTTGTTCCCAATATATAGTCCCTCGTGTGTAATTAGCATCACACAATTTAAAAAGTACAGCAACCATGGAGTAGAAGTTGCAGCTGAAAGCCAGTGGTTTTGAAACTTAGTGATAAAAATGTTTACCTATAAGAGGATGAACGTCTTCGTAAATCATGACACTACATGTGTTTGGCCACTCAGTTTAGAGTGGCTTCCATGTAGATTGAGGTAAAACTTTTACATACTTATCTCGGATTGTATGAAATCATTCTCCCAATGGTTTTCAAATGGGCACACCGAAATTCGAACCGACAAGGAGACTATTGAGCAAATTCTTCTTATTTGTGGCATCATGATTTTCAAGGCTGCAAAAAAAATTTAGAGGAAACTTGGCAATCCAATCTAGCATTTGTCTCAAACATGAGATATAAAAAACATGAGCAATCTTTGATCAACTAATAGGGGTACGGTTGTTCCAACATAACCAGTGATTTCGTATTCGAACCCTAAACATGTAGTCGCAATAATTACTCAAAAATAGTGAGGTGTCTCACATTATAGGCTAAGACTCCTGTAAGTCAGAATAATCAATTGCTGAAATATATGGTAATAAGATCAAAAGTGTCCTGAATAACTGTTGATTCATTCATAAAAGAAATAAGGAAGTTGCAACTAAAAGCCTATGGCATAAATGGATAAGAAACTTGACTCATTCTTGGCGAATATTCCAAGGTGACTTAGACATATTCATAATCATATACAGTTATATCTATAAACATATCTTTCATTGAAAATTTTAAAACCGGTTATGGTTAACCACTCTCTTTTGAAATAAATATTTGCGTCCACGCTTCCAACCACTCTTGACTCCGTACGTGCACATGGAACAAGAATAAATATATAATTGCTTTATACAAACTTCCAATCACAAATAACATACAGAATTGGTTCTAATTAATCATTCTCTTGTTTCAAATAAAAAGAGTCATTGGAGAATTAGATCCCATCCTAAATGCAAGTCCTTAATTCATTGTTTTCTAAATTTATAATTATTTTAGATTATCCATATGGATTGTATATAAGGGGTTTTTATAAAGAGGTGTTCAATCTTAAATAGTGTGATTTGGAAAAATCAACTCATATATCTTACAAATTAATTATTTATCTCATATATTAAATAACAGTATGAGTAAATTATAATAACGCTACGTGTGGAAACTTGGATGAGGTTAAGAGTGTTACTAAGAATAAATAATAAATACTTCATCCCGTACTAAATATAAGGGTTAAATAATTAATTTTTAGATATTAAAAAATTAATTATTTATAAATTTGTGTGTTCTGTTATCTAAATTACTGTTTTTAATAAGTTGTTTTAGAAAGTAACTAATAGAAAATCCTCTTCGTGTGAGCACTAAATAGTGAGACTTCAGGGAAAAATTACAAATTTAAAAGATAAATAAATTAAATTCTTATATTTAGAATTATACTAATTACTAATTCTTACATTTATGATGGAACTGAACAAATAATAAATGTAATTATTCTTTGTCATAGTATATTAGACTGTTGCTAAAAAGAAAACAATTTCTACGAGCAACCAAACAATGTCGTGAAGAAGCCGGTAGATGAAATCCATATGAAATCTCAAAATCACCAATGACAAGTCGATCTCAAATATATTGAATAAACTAATCCCTCCCACTCGTTGGTCCCCAAATAATTACTCATACTAGGTTTATATAAATATATAAAATAATATAATATAATTATAAATAATAAAATAAAGAGCAAGTAGAGGAAGTGGGTATTGTGCTGACTGCAAAGTGAAACATCGTCTAATTTTACTCTGACTTTGATGCAGAGAAACCAAAGTCTCGTCATTTGGAAAAAAGAAAAAGGCCTTTGGAGCTGTAGTGGTTAAAGAATGTGTGTCTATATATGGTTCAGCCATCAATCAATCAATCAATTAATTAATTAAACCTAATATGTATTACCAATTCAATAATGCGGACTGGCTGGTACATGGGGCTATAAATAAGACGTGCATGTGTCCATAACACTCACACACAAAACACAAACAATTTAGAGAGAAACATATGATGATGATGGTGATGAAAGGGTCAGCAGCAGTGTGCTCCTTTCTCTTTGCCTTCTTGGCTTTGGCCTTCTCCTTTGCTTCTGCCTATGACCCTAGCCCTCTCCAAGACTTCTGTGTCGCTATAAATGACACCAAAAATGGAGGTACGTGCATGCCTACATCTTGTCTCTGTGTGTGAGTGTTTTTAGACTTAATGGGAAAATTGCTAAAATATCCTCGATTGCAAAATTTATTGTTTAAAGGTAATTGAAGACGTAGGTCCTGCAGCAGATGTAACTTATCTTCAGCTAGCTAGTGCAACTTTTCTTTACTTGTATGCAATATCATCAGCTATGTGTGAATGTATTTCATTTCATACGTATATAGTTGAAGATAGGTTGTATACAGCCGAAGAAGAGTTGAGTCTGCTAAAGACATGTTGCACCAGAGTTGTTGAACAAATTGATTATTATTAGATATAGAATTCATTTGTGTGGTCGCGCGCATGTTCATTGATTGATTACTAATTAACTTTTATATATATAGTGTTCGTGAATGGGAAATTTTGCCAAGACCCCAAGCTTGCCAAGGCTGAAGATTTCTTCTTCCATGTAAACCCGGGCAACACAGCCAACCCATTAGGTTCCAAAGTGACTCCAGTCACTGTGAACGAAATATTAGGGCTCAACACTCTTGGCATCTCCCTCGCTCGCATCGATTTTGCACTTGCTGGTCTCAATCCTCCCCACACTCATCCTCGAGGCACTGAGATCTTGATCGTCATCGAAGGCACTCTTATGGTCGGATTCGTGGGTTCCAATCAAAATGACAATCGTCTCTTCACTAAAATTCTCTATAAAGGAGACGTGTTTGTGTTCCCGATAGGTTTAATTCACTTCCAGCTCAATGTTGGGCACGAAAACGCCCTCGCCATTGCCGGTCTGAGCAGCCAGAATCCAGGAGTTATCACCATTGCTAATGCCGTGTTTGGATCCACTCCACCTATCTCTCCTGAGGTTCTTACTAAGGCCTTCCAAGTTGACAAGAAAGTTATTGATTATCTCCAAAAGCAATTTTGGTACAACAACAGCTAAACGCTATAAATCCAGCACCATCCTTAATAAGTCAACTTCACATTGATTTTTCTCGTTTTCTTGATGCAACTCCAATGAACTATACAAGTAAATAAGACGCATCAAGGTTTGTGCTTTTGCTTGTTCTCTGCTTGGATATCATTTGGTTTCTTGTACAAGTCAGATATGTGTGTGTCTATGGTGGCAAGGAAGACTTTTTATATGAGTGCAATGTTGTTTGTACAAGTCAAATATGTGTGGTCCCACTTCAATAAAACTACTTTAGTTATGTGAAGTTGGATCTGTAATGTAATGTGTTCAGTATTACCCTTTAATCCTATTTATCATAAAGTATTTCGAACATATTTTATTAGAATCAAAAAATATTTTAAATTTTATTAACTGTTTTAAATTAAAATTTATGAACTTCTCAACGGCACCCTTATTTAATGTATATTTTTTTATTGAGAAGTCTAAAGTTATACATTCAATAAAAAAACATGTTTTAGTAGCGGTTAATATACTATATTTGTAGCGGTTTGAAATGCTACTAACAATATGGGTGGCGATTCTCTAAATCGCTACAAAATTCATCGTGGCAAATGATTTTGTAGTGGTTTTGTAACCGCTACTCACAGAGCAAAACCGCTACTAATTTTTGGAGGTAAAATTTGAATTTTCATATAAAAAAATTAATTAAATTTGTAGCATTTAACCGCTACTAAATTTTAGCGGTAAAATTTAAAAGTAATAGTAAATGAAATTTAAAATTTTGGCGCCTATTTTAGTAGCGGTTAGTGAACCGCTACAAATGCTATTTAAAATTTCTGAAAATAAATATCCCGTCAACAGTACTTTTTTGGTAGATATAATGTTTTAAAATAATTTCATGATTAAAATTTTAAAATTTCATAATTTTATTCAACTAAATTTAATTGAGCAATGAATGTATTGGTTATTAATTTTTTTAATATTAAAGTAGAGATGTTAATATTAAATATATGTTAATTTTTGAATTATTAATTTTATATTTTGAAATAAAAGAAAAATGTTGATAACGAAGTGATGGCTAGAGAATGATATGTATTAAATATTCAATAAACCTAAAATCAAAATAAAATTACTTCAGTATGATTAAAAGATAATAAAGATAACTAAGAAATATTTAAATTAATTATTAAAAGTAAAAAAATAAGAATGTGTAGGTTGATATGAAGAAGAAGGGAGATTAAAATGAAGAAGAGAGAAGAAAGATGATGAAGAGTGAAGCAAAAAATGAAATGGGAGAGGGGGGTATTTATAAGATGCATGTACGATTTAGTAGCGTTTTATGTAGCGGTATTTGTAGCGGTTTTACATTTGCAGCGGTTTATGTAACAGTATTTGCAGCGGTTTTTTAAAATTTGAAATTCAAATTTGTAGCGTTTTATATAACGGTATTTGTAACGGTTTTGATTGAATTTGTTGCTGTTTTACTGCTACTAATTTAAAATCAGATTTTCTGAAATTTGAAATTCAAATTTGTAGGGTTTAATTTAACAGTATTTTGCAGTGGTTTTGTTTGAATTTGTAACGGTTTTAGAACCGCTGCTAATTTAAAATCAAATTTTCTGAAATTTAAAATTCTAATTTGTAGCGCTTTATGTAACGGTATTTTGCAGCTGTTTTGCATTTACAGCGGTTTTGATTGAATTTGTAGCGGTTTTAGAACCGCTACTATATTAAAATAAGATTTTTCTGAAATTTGAAATTAAAAATTGTAACGTTTTATGTAACGGTATTTGTAGCGGTTTTATTGAATTTGTAGCGGTTTTAGAATCGCTACTAATTTTAAATCAGATTTTTTTTAAAAGAAATCATTTTTCACATTTTTAATTTGTAGCGGTTTGGTCATATAAAACCGCTACAAATTAACGCTACTATTTTGGTGCTCACGTCCCACCATTTGGCGCTCCAATTTATTTCTAAATTAGTAGCGGTTTTATTACAATAAAATTGCTACTAAGTTTCTTCTAGTGTCACTTAATTGAAAGGGTTACAAAATTATAGTGGTTTGACTTAAAACTGATACAAAAACAATACATTATAGCGTTTTCTAAAACCGCTACAAAAGAACCGTTGCAAATTGACCTTTTTATTGCAGTGATTCACATAATAAATGTTACGTGGTGACTGTTATAATAATACATTCATGAAAATAACAATTTACAAAATAATTAAGAATAAAATTATACATTCTATAATAAGCATAAATATAATGTGGTGACTTGAATATTGAAAATTAAAAAATAAAGAATAGTACTTGATAACGAGTATATTTCCATTTTTCCCCCATGGAAAGAAATACAGCACACTTAGAACTACACAAATAATGAACTTCTCAATGATCTTGTTTCGACTGCTGTATATAAATAATTAGCAGTGAATAACTTTAGAATATCAATTTTACCATGATTTAGATTATTAGACTAAGATGAAAAGAAGATCATAAAACTTATATTTCTCGATTTCCCTTGCTCTTCATTCCAAAGTGCAAAGGCATCATTACCTTTTCAATTAATAATGAACACGAGGAAGTAAATTAAACTAAAGATAAATGTATTATAGGATTAGAATACCATGGAGTAATCCAAGCAATAATGCTTGTACGAAATGAAATGGATTAAGAATATTCTCTAATTAAATGGGGTGTAGAACATCAGATTAATTTAAAATGATTTGACAATGTAAAACCACCCGGTAAATCATAAAGGTCGTAAAAATTTCATCTGGAATCCTTTTAATATTTTTCATTTGCATCCAATATCCTAAACTACTCTATGATGCAGCTTTGCCATTTTTAGAGTTACTCTCAATAAAAATCATTAATTAGAGGAGATTGTTCAAATATCAGAGTACAGAACGTTTAGGAGGAAAAATTAATACTTTAAACAAAAGATCTTGTATTAACACATGAAAGGGTTTTAAAATAAGAACAAGAGTGTATTTTATAAAACAAATTCACAATGGGATCTACCACAGGAAAAAGGTAAAACCTGATATAGCCAATATCATATGAAAAAGTAGAAGTACATGTAGAGAATCATATATATAAGTAGCACACTCCACACTTAAAGTTCACAAGACAACACGCAGTAACTTTATACACAACCACAACCACCCTAACCAACAACTAAATTGAAAGCTCAAGTAACTTGAGGGATAAAAGTATACTTTCTCCCATCTTTATTTATTATAAGAGATTTCTAACTAATTCAAAAACACAAATAAAAACAGTTAAAAGCATTAAATTAATAATAAAAGTCAAGCCATTTTCAATATTACCCTCCTTAATTGCACTAAATTATAACATCATATTGATTTGTACTCCCAGTAATCACTACCTTTATTAAAGATGGGTATATATGAAAAATAGTATTTAATGTTTATTGAAACTATTCGAGTCTCTTACGAAAAGGACCAAAGAAACTTTCTAAAAAGTCTCCTATAAATAGGACAGGAAGGGGTACAATAGTCAACTTGCAGCAGCAACTGTAAAACCGTGACAAGAAGTCAAGGCAAAGTATAGGAGCCAACTCCAAGGAGTAATCTCAAGCATATTTTCTGATTGGCTTGAGACGTTTTCTCTGCCCCTCTTACCCTGAAAAAGCATTGATTTAATTAACGGTTCAGATTGCTCTATAAAATAAATAGCGTTCTCAATATGATAATCACATCTTATCACAATACAATAACACCAAAGCAACATGCAATCCTCAAAAAAGTTCTAAGCTAAAATAAATTTCAAGGGGCGAAAATGATCACAGACCTCATTACAACCCAGTAAAGCGGAATATTTTTATGGAAAGCTCACGTAAAAATCAAAGAACACCTAGATAATTAATCAAGACACCCTTCAATATTAAGCTCTCTTGCAAAGCAATTAAATGGCCTTGTCTCGTTCATGAAATTCATAGCATTTCATTAATTCATAACAAAAGGTACAGGTATCAAATATTTAAGTTATTTCTGACAATCATTTGAATCTTACTGCCTAGAGAAATATAAGAGCTATTAGCATGGGTTTGTTCAGACCATTTCACCCAAAGCTCAAATAACTCAGAATGTACATCTTACTGTATAAAGTCTCATGTCAGATATCTTTTGATCCTCTACATGTCCTATGCTTTCCTCCAAAGCGCGGGTCACAGCTTTTTCAAATTTAGCATTGACTAACAAAAATACAGTGAAGCAGATTCACAGTTATACAGGTTTGTAAAAAATACACGTAAATTTTAGTAAAGAAAATATGTAAAAAATACCACTTAGTTTAGAGCAATGTCTTTGTCCTCTCTGACAGAAGTCTCTAAAACTTAGTTGCTTCTTCAAGAAATTGTGTAACACCATGATGCAACTTTACTACGACACTTGAAGAATTACCATTCTCTTCAGCCTTTCTCCTTGCCTACTAGAAATTTATTACATTGTCAGCTTATACAGTAAAGATGTTAATTTCAGCTTTCATCAAATGGGAAAATTAATAAAAAAAATGCTTTACAAATAATGCAAACGACCAGTTTCAAGATATGACTCAGCAAAATTTCTTGATATCACAGCAATTTGTAATGTAAAAATAGAAACAAAAAACAGAAGCAGCCACACCAGCCTGTGATTTAACCAAATAAATGAGGTGCATAACAGTGGAGAGTAGAGACAGACACGAGAGCTTTGTTGGCCTTTCTGGTATCCACGCAGGCTGGAAGCGGGCAAGAACATCAAGTGCCGAGTGATGATAAGCACCAGCAGTGTAATATCTCAAATTTCGTAAAAGGAAATAAAGGTCAAACCGATAAATTACGAAAGGATTTAAGACCCATAGCTAAGGAAAAATAGAAAAGAAAATGCCTATAGACAAGAAAGATCATAATTGACTAAGTTCCGAGCCTTGAGGATTCTAAGTAAAAATGACTAACGGGCAAAATGGTCATTTGGCCTAAATGACAAGGGTAAAATGGTTATTTTGATTAAGAAGGCCCAAGGCATAAAATGCCATCAAATAATAAGGACATTTTGGTAATTTGGTCAAAAGTCAACAAAAAGTCAAAGTTGACCAAAAATGTCAAAGCCAACCAAGGGTAAGGTTGGAATTAAGAAAGAGTAGAAAAAGTGATGGCATTTTGGTCCTAAAGTAATTATTAAAATTATTACTCGGTATTCGATGTGGGCAGTTTCGAAGTGCGAAGATTAACAGTGCCTAAAAGCCCCGAAAAAGGAATTTCTTAGAAAACTAATTATGGAAAATCCGGGAAGAATTTTAAGGAATAGAAAAGGGCTGGAGTATCAGGGAAAAATATAGGAATTTTAAGTCAAATTGGTCGTCGGAAGCACATTTTACAGTGTTGCATGTAAATCGAGGAATCCTGACGAGTTACGAGGAAAACCCGGAGATGCTTTGGACTAAGACATGATGTCACTTAGGCAAGGAGGCATAGGGAATGGCACCACATGAGAGAGAAA
>JANTPZ010034559.1:0-16617 GCA_025593235.1 Vachellia pachyceras
GTATTGACTTCAGAAAGCAATGGGGTTTAGATGGAACCAATTTGGATTATGGTTCAAAATATATATTGCCTTGATTTCTTGGTGGGAGATTCAAGTGTATTGTTCCTTGAAGATGAAAGTGATCCCAACAATTTGTTCTCCTCCTTTTTGAAGCCCTTTGTTAGTACTTTCACAAAAGATCTCACTGAAAATGCAGGTTTAGCCTTGCTGGAGTTCCGAGATAGAATAACTTTGGATCCTTATGGAGCTTTGATGAATTGGAATCCAAATGATAACGAGCCTTGCAATTGGCTGGGCGTTTATTGCATTGATAGTAAAGTTCAAATTCTGTGAGTTTTTCCCAGGACACAATCAACCAAAGCACAATTGCTACTTTACTGAAAGACAAGTATATACTTGTAATTGTTCTTTATGTTTTATGAAAATTGCTTTTGATACTTATCCTGTCCAATACAATTCATCTTTTAAGATTTATATAGCACTTATTAAATGCTTACATGATATTTCTTCTTCTGTTGATTTTTTGCAGTGACTTAAACTCCTTATCTTTGGAAGGGACATTGGCCCCAGAGCTTGTGTTAGAACCCTTTTTGTAAAGGTAGGACAACACATGAAAAGGGAAGCTTTTACAAAAAGGGTTCTAACAGCTTGGGATTGGGAAACTTAGGCACTTAAAATCTCTGTAAGTATTGTTCAACATGTTTCTGTATTTTTTTATTCTAAGAGCTTTACGTGTTCTTGAACAAAATACGTGTTGAGACGAAAGTTAGACAAAGCCAATTGAGTTCTAAGTTGAAATTTAGTGAAATATGAGTAATGGAATTCAAAGTACTATGCGTTTTTCATCAATTTTTTTTTTAAATTCAAATAGCAGACATGAGATGTTCTGTATATCTTGTGTTTCCTCCCTGAAATTGGTTTGTATTCTTCAGATGTTGCCTTTTCTCTTTCAGCAAGTACTGTCATTTACATCATATTCAATAAATGTGAAATAGTTTCTTTCTTTCTCTGTTTTTTTTTTCTGCCCCAAGATTACTTGATCTGTGATGCTATCAATGTAACTGTGCTTCTAATAGAAAAATAGAGTATGTTAACATTTTCCTTGTCCTTAGTTAAGTTTTGCATGAATCACCTTGCATCATGAATGCCAAAAAAAAAATCTATCACTTGTGGTAATTTAACTTTGTGCTCTGCTTTTACTTCTTTATCATTCCACTCCCATCTATGTGGTATGATTTCCAAGTATGTATTGCCTCTCTTCTAGATTATTACTTGTGTTATTGTTAGAATGCTATGTAAATGTAATATGAAGACTTTTGAAATTCTTGCTTGTATTAACTCTCATGCATATTAGAAATAATGTGACAACATCTTCCCACAGAACATAAAGATGCCCACTGTTTAAGTTGAATATATGAAGGATGAACCATACTGATGCTTTTTTATAATCACGTCCTTAATTAATTAGAACCTTATGTCTTATAGATGAGTTCATAATATTAAATTTATGTGTAATTGCGAACTCTTTTTTTTTTTTTTTGAATGAACATGAATTTTATTAAAGGACAAGAGGGATACACTGATAAACCAAAGAAGAACAAAGAAAGGAAGAAAAAAACAGACAGAGAACAGAAGGGACAAAACAAAAAGAACAGAAACTTAGTTATTTAAACTCGATTGCTAAGTCCAAGGGCTTGGATGGAGTACTCCGCGAGAGTTAAAGCCCCATTAGTCAGATGCAGAGCCGATATCTCCTCGGTGTCAAAAACTTGAAGGTTCTTAGCGTTCCACAGCCGCCAACAAATGACGCCAAAGGTAATTGTGAACTCTGTTTTCCTAACTTTAAACGCTTGGCATGCGCAGCGTATGGCAGAGAAATTTTATACTGTTAAACAAGGCAGTTTCTATGGTTTTTCAAATTAAAGGAGAACTTGTGGAATACTTCAATTGTTTGGTGCTTCCATTGTGCTTAGTTAACTTCTGCCTCATCTTATTTTCAATATGTGGGTGCATTTATATTACTCTTTGTATTATGTTGTGATGACTATATATTTGTTTGCTTCTTTGAAGGCTGAAGCTAGATAAAGCTCTTCATGTTTGTCAAGTGCATTTCTGTGGCAATAAACGTGGTCAATGAACATTATTTTGTGAACTTTGACATGTTTAGCCATCACAATATTTATGACAGATAAACATGCCTTGATTCATGTAGATTTTCATCAGCCCGGGATTGCCCAAACTATACCAAACCTCATCAATTCTGTACGTCGCAGGATTACTTGATCAATCTAGTAACCTTGCAGCAGCACCTGTCAGTGTTGGTCCTACCAGACCTATTGTTCCTTTTCCATCAACCTTGAGTAGTGGAGTATTCCCAGCTGTGCCACATACCAAGGAACAAAATATATCACTTGTCCACCTCCGTCTGCTAATGCTTCATCTAATATTCCAAATGATGACCAATCTTCTATTGAAAAACAAGAACATTCAGCTAAAGGCAATTCTGGAAATTTTTGGATTTATATGATCATTATTATTATTTCATTGGTGGCTGTGCTGGTTATAATCGTCGTGGCTATATATTGTTTTTGGCAAGCACGAGCAGCTAAAACAATAAACCCATGGAAAACAGGAATAAGTGGACAACTGCAAAAGGCATTTGTAACTGGTAATTATTTAATAAGTTGATGCAAATTTCTTGTTGCCAAATGCAAGCTAATGGTGATGTTTTCTCTGCAATTAAATTAATGTTCTATATAACTAGCCAAAAAATTAAAATCATTACTGTCCCAAACCAACTGTGAGTGAGGAGTAGCCCTTCCAATTTGTGCATCCTTCATCTTTCTTATTTAAACTAGCATTTTTAGGAAGAATTGCTTTCATTTTTCTTATAATCAAGAAGAATTGCTTTCATTTGATGTGTTTGATGTAAAAAAGATTTAATTATACCTCTGCTTTCATCCTTCATTCATTTTCTTATTGATGGCTTGTAATTGATGTTAAATGCCATGTGTTCTCAAGTTGAATCTACCAGTGCTGGCGACAGCCTGTGAGGATTTCTCCAATATTATTGATAATTTTAATGATTACACTGTATACAAAGGAACACTGTCCAATGGAGTTGAGATCGCTGTTGTTTCTACTGATATCACTTCTTCTAAAGAATGGTCAAAGAATGCAGAGATGCTCCATAGGAAAAAGGTTGGTTACTTCCAAAGCCAAAGAGAATGCCAAAACAAAATTCATTTGATTACTCTGATTCAATTGAATGTACAACCATCAATTCTCAAACTCCTTTTACTAATTATATTTTTTTCGAAAATCTTCGAATCAATAAATTGTCCTGTGTGAACCATAAAAACCTTATCAATCTTATTAGCTACTGTGAGGAAGAAGAACCATTCACAAGGATAATGGTTTTTGAATATGCTCCTAATGTTTCCTTGTTTGAGCATCTCCATGGTATCTCTTTAGTTGTTATTTTGCATAGAGTGTGTCAGTATATATTCTTATAACTGAAATCATAATTTTACACACTATTTTTTTTCAGCCAAGGAAGATGAACATCTTGATTGGAGAGCAAGGATGAGGATTGTTATGGGAATTGTTTATTGTTTGCAGTACATGCACCATGATCTAAATCCACCCATATCTCATCCCATTCTTCATTCATCTTCTATATATCTAACAGATGATTTTGCTGCAAAGGTATTAACCATTTTTGCTCTGTCTTGATCATTTTTATTACTTTTTTGAGCGAGACCGTATACTGAGTTCTCAAGACTACTATCTCATGAGAATATAAAATGTGTGTGCATATTTTCTAATCATCACTCTAGCAATTTCTTTAAAGGGATTGATAGTAAATCTTGCTTGATTTTTTTCTTTTTTTTATTACAAAATAGAGTAATATATTTTAAGTTTTGACAATCAGGTAGCAGCTATTAATTATAATAAGATATCAAATGACAAATCGACTGAAGAAAACGGGCCTAGCCATTCTCTGTTAGCACTTAATGCAGATCTTGAAACAAATGTCTACAATTTTGGAATGTTGTTGCTTGAAATAATTTTTGGAAAACTCCCTTGCTCCGAAGAACAAGGTCATCTCAACGAATTGGTAAGTTTCAAAGATCATTCAATTCTTCTTGCATTTCTTTTATGTTCTTTAGAGTCCTTGTATCAGTATTTAAATCAAACTTTCATGAACTTCTTAGGCTGTTGATCACATAAAAAAACAACAGAAGTATGAATTGTATGATTGATCCCACTCTGCAATCACACGAAAAGGATGAACTTGATGTGATTTGTGAAGTGATACAAGATTGCATCCAAACTGATGCAAGGTTGAGACCTACAATGAAGGATATAGTTTCTAAATTGAGAGGAGTTATTAACATATGGCCTGAACAAGCTGTTCCAAGGCTTTCCCCTCTTTGGTGGGCTGAACCAGAAATACTGTCCCTTGAGGTCAATTAAGTATGTGTAATATATAACTCTACGACACGCTCTCAAATTGTTTTCCTTCACAATGTTATATCAATGTATGGGATTTACAAAATTCTTTTGTTCATTAATTACACTTTGCTTTTTACTGTCTCATGATTAACAATGGAGTTATATATATATATATATATATATATCCAACGACTGTTTTAACTTTCTGGTATATCCTTGGTTGTTTTGGGGTATGGGCATCCCATCCCAATTTTTAAATATTATCCCGACAATACTTTATTTATAATGTTAATATTGATATATAACCATTTGATGTATACTTTATTTCTCTTACATACAGTTCACATTCCATTTCATAGCATGCAAATCATGTTTTTTTAATAGTAGTCATGAACTCATAATCAAAAGTGCATTGTAAAAAAATCAACACATTTATTACAAATAATTAACTTAACTAATTTTTATTTTTTATTTAATTCATATTAAAATCAGAGCTAATACTTATTTTCATTTTTTTTTCTTTCCCTATCTACCTGACGTCATTAGTTTTAGACTAGAAAATGTTCTCTATCTTTTTCCTAGTTTACCTACCAATACTTTAGGAGCTTACTTTATTTTATGTCTCATGTCTATTTTATTTGTTAATTCTTTTTCGAAGATACATTTTTAACCTTTTTAAACCAATTTTTCAAGTTGTGGGGAACTTTGATACGTTGACTTTGAATTATTAGCGGAAAAATCAGTCTTTGAATTGTTAGTGGAAAAATCAGTCCTTCCAAAGAAAAGGTTGGAAATCTGGAAGTCTATTTTTTGTGTCCAGCATACGGTTGTTACATTTTTAACCTTAGGACAGTTAGGAGTTACGACCAATTTACTTATTTGAAAATTTTACTCCTATCCCAACGTCAAACTCCTAGGAGCTATGACGTAAAATAAGATATTCATCTGGAAAAAAAAAAGCTAAAGAAATGAAGGGCTGTGTACGGTATAAAATGTGGTGGGGGGAAAATGTCGTAAATATTTTTTCCCCTTTTCTTGTGTTTCTCTCTTAACACTACAATAAGTTAAATGAAATAAATTTAAAAAAAAAGCCTGCAAGTTTAATAGCATCTTTTCCCCCAACACTCAACTACTAACATGTCGGCGCTCATTGAAAGTACATGAAGCATGTCTGTCTTCTTCTTCCCCCATTGCCTGAGACGAAGTTGCAGAGCAAGAAACGCGGCCAAGAACTCCACACACTGGCACTGCAATCGTGACAGCACATCCAACACTCCTTTCAGTGTCTTCAGCCTCAAGCAATCCGCCCCCTTCATCGTCCTCTCCAACCCATCCAACACTCCCCTCACCGCAGCCGCCGCTTCCAACTCCCCTCCGCCGCCGCCCGCTGCTTGGCTCGAGAGCTTGGCTAGCTCAACCATCTTGTGGTCCGCTATGGCCACCTGAACCTCTCCATCTCCCTCTCCACCTTCTCCTCCTCCATCCTGATCCTCATCCTCAGCTCCTCTATCTTCCTAGCCTGCTCGTCGCTCATACCAAACGACGCCGCGAGACTCCGGATGAGCCGAAAAACCATGGAAGGCTTCCAACCAGTGATCCCAGAGCAGGCAATCTCGAGAGGAGTTAGCCAAGTGGGAGCGAAGAAGGGAAGCACATCCTCACGGGCTTCATCCCACTTCACAGTGTAGTAGTGCTTAATGTGAGAAGTGGTTGTGTTGACCAACTGCTGAAGTTGAAGGACGTCGTGTTGGTTGTTGAGCGATACCATTTGTGGTCTGAGCCTGGAAAGATGAAGGAGGTTGTGGAGGATTTCTTCGAGCTTGCAGAGCCAGGTGAGGTAGAAGTCATGGACCTGTCTTGAACCTGAGATTTCATTATTGTATATAGAAGAAGAGGGAATAGGTCTCTAGAGTGAGTGGAGTGAGTGAGAGAGAGGATAAAAAGGGGAGAGGGAGAGGGGGAGAGGGGGAAGAGCAAGATGGAGAGAGGAGGAAAGGCCACGGAGGGAAGGAGAAGAGGAGGAGGGTGGATGCATGGCTTACGCGCAGCAAGTGAATTACAAGCTTTGTTTTACGCTCTGCGCTTCCCCACAGGTACATCTCCATCATAACCCCCCACTTCTTACTTTTCTTTTTCATACGTTGATTTACTTTTATCCAATTTTCAAAAAAATTATTTTTTTTCCCAAAAACATTTAGACCAAGCTCTTGAGAATCATTGCATGCCCAGACTCACAGAGCATTTAACTGCAATATCTTACATTAGAAGAGAAATTTGAACTTACAATCTTATTAGTTATAAGTTAATTACTTATCAATTCAATTAACCTATGTTGGTTCAAAAAACATTATACCAACTTTGTCAAACAAAATGTCAACTAAGGTGAGGGTGAGTATTCAGCAACTCGATGATGATGTTTTGCTTCCAGTACTCTGTTTCCATTGGTGGTGCATTAAACTCCCTCCCTAATATTATTTTTCATAATGCTTTCACAGCAATTAGTTTTGTTTATAATGCATGCAACACTCTAAATTATAAATAGAAGTAAAGTGTTTGATGTAGCTTAAAAAAAATATTAGTAGTTGATTATACAAAACAATATTTAATATTGGAAGGATTTTTCTCCATAAGGGCGGTAAGGTCATTTAATTAAAAATTCATTTTCAGAAAAATTCCTAGGAGTGAATGAGAATATGACATTTCCTTGTTCTAATTTTTTTTGCCAAACAAGTCAATTTTATTAATCACAAAAAGTTTAATACACATGCTAATAGCCAAAGTTAAGTAAACTCTTAAGAAAGATCTATGGTTATAAGCTAACACAAACTTATCAAACTGGTAAAAAATCTATACACACTAGAAGCTGAAGGAAAAAAAACTACTTAAAACAATACATGTATACCTATGCATAAAGGAAACTACAAACTAATTGCAAGTATATTCTATGATCAGAAAATAAAGAATACTAACTGTTCTGACCATCAGTATGTTGTTAAACCAATTTGTCAATATCATCCTATACCTTCCCTTTGACTTCCGCCACTATCTGTCAACTCAGCGTGCTTCAAATCCTTTTCCAGGATTCTAGTTAGAGGGGGTGGGGTTACTGATACCCAGTTCAAAAGACACAACCCCTTTATACTACCTTCTGCCAACCAGTTAGCAGATTCATTTATTGATCTAGGGGGTCAATTTGAGATTAGTGTTCTGCAGGCAAGCCAAAGGGTTAATCACGCCTTCGACAGTGGTCTGACTCTTCCAATCACATCCAGACGCATTACCTGCCTTTACACATTTATACAACACTTCACAATCTGTTTCAATGGTGCATTTGGACTCCTGAAATTTTCCAGCCATACGCACAACCTTTTTAAGGGCTAGAGCTTTTGTCTTTAAAGCTGAAAAAGTCAGGACTCTTCTAGCAAACCCGTCCCTTATTACACCCTTCTGACATCTACAAAGAACCCCTATATATACCAGCTGAACCAGATTTTCACAGGAAAGCCCCATCAGCATTGATCTTTAACTCTCCAATCTCAGGTTTAGTCCATGTTGCAGATTTCTTAATGTTGCTTTCCTCTACACCTTCCTTCCCCAAGCAATTCGCCTTCAAAATTCATCTACAAGCTTCACTGCACTCTGCAGAGTCCTAAGTGAGTCCACCATCTCTTCCTGGAAGGTAAAGTTGCGTCTAGCCTTCCAAATATGCCAACACAGCCTTATGGTACTCGCCTACCCTACTATTTGTTCCTATCATCTCCACACTCAGCAAACCTTGTAACGTCAAAATTAGAGACCACGGTATTTAAAGGGGTGCCGAACCATACCTTTTTTGCCCATCACATAACAAGCAGTGTTCTACCGTTTCTGATTATTAACATCTATAGCGGTAGATTTATATTCAAACATACTAGAATAAGTCAAAATGCTTCAATGGTATTGATATTGCACGTTAAAGCAACGATAGCTCAATTAATCCAAGTATGAACAAAGGGGGTAAAGGTCAACAAAAAGGGACCTAAAATGATTAACTTGTTTTCGAGCAAACGAGTGAATTAAGATATGAGATTTTACTACTAAATAGATATAATGTTTCTCTTTAAAATGAGCGGTAGTTTTCCCAAATCCGATAATCATACCAAGATACGTCTTTCCAAAGTTGAGCAAAAATAATAGAAAAATAGAAAATGATCAAATAAATGGTAACTTTTGAAATAAAAACTAAGCATGATTAAAGTAAAACTATCAAGAACTTATTTTTTCCTCTCATGTTTATCCAGTTATCTTCCCATAGAATTTGGAATCACTCAATTTCGTATTTTTATAATTAATTATGATTTTTTTTTTCAAATTTAAGACCATTTTTTATGTTTATAAATAGTAATCCCAAAACAAAAAAAAAAATTTAACTTCATTTTTCACAAGGTATAACTCCCATATCTACCCATTGAAATACATGATCGGAGCAACTTTAATTTATACTTCTCAAGTGAAAATATATCATTTCTCTTCAATTAACAACTTGATTGGAAGTCATGTTGCTGAAGGAACAAATTGTATTACTTGCTGGTATAATTATCGTTAAATATATAATATTTTTTCATGGAGTTTACTGAGTAAAAGTCTTGAGTGGGATTTTCGATTTACATCACTGCGGCATTTTGTCACTGTGACACAAATGTTTCCGAGAACTTTTTCTTTTTTTTGGTTTTCAGATAACTCACACACCCATTATTTGTTTTCACATAGAATTATCAAACTCACAATTATGTGGTTAAGAAAGGTGCTTGATGTCATGACCCAAGTAACATAGAGCAAGTTTGATCCGCGTAGTTTTTGAATTAAGGAAAGATAAAGCTAAAACAGTGGATTCTAGTTTTGTAGCTTTTGTATTTGTAGCTTTCGCAAGAGTGACATACCTATATATATACCCATTAGTTTCTTCTCTTTTATAATTTCAGTACATGAAGGATCTTGGAGGATACTCTTCAAATCTTCTAATGATGATGATGACTCATGATTTGACAATAATTTGCAAGTGACGGCTGCCGGCCGGCTATCAAGTGGTGCTTACGTTGGAATTACATATTGTGCGTGAAAGCGGTGGATAAATATTTTTACGATTTTTAAAATAAATATGTGAATGTGATTGTGAAAAAAAAACATTTCACCAATGGCATATATTTAAGACCACCCTCCAACAATGGTGAGAACTGCCTCCTCTCCTTTACACATAGATATTTTTCACGTTCATCAGTATTTTTCTGTAAATTGAGATAATTTTCTTCACATATTTATCTCGACTCACGTAAAAACACTTTTCTACTTCTTTTTCAAACGAGAAGAAATCCGTGCTTTGATTGCTTTGACTTAATTAAATCTTTTCCTCTTTGATACTCTACGATAATCCATGTTTCCGGTTTTTTAAATCAAGAAAGCATGCTCCTCTTTCACTGTTGTTGTCAGTGCGAATTTATACTAGAACTATATCATTAGTCATTGAACAGAATTAGTACAAAAAGCGATTCTTGTCAAGATATAGTTCTTCCATAGCATGACACATGCATTTACTTGATTTCCAAATATTTTTTGGGGAATTTCTAATAATCATAATAAGGGCTTCAGTATAAACACAGAAAATTAAAGGAATTGAGAGTAATTTTGTTAACTAATATCGGAAGAGTGTATAAGTATTCAAAAGAAATATGACGAATAATGATTAACATAATCATTCTAGTTGGTATAATATTTGATTGTTAAAACGCGAGCTATTTAACTTATTTTGATAAAGTAGAGAAATGGAATAAATTGTTTATAACAAATGTAATTTGACTTTTTTAAAATATTTTTTGTCTTTGTAAAATTAGATTATTCATGAGTTTCTAAATAAGATAAATTAATTTATAAAAAATGATAAATATGAAAATAAATTAAATTAAATTTTTATATATATATGACTAAATTTAACCCAACACTAACTCGTATTTTAAGGATAAGAATGAAAAGCTAACATGAGCTGAAGAAAGGCAAGTGCTAAAGGTAAGCTTAGTTTATTATTCACCTAACAAAGTTATCTTACTTTCTAGATGATATCTTTTAAAATTTGAATGGTATCGTATCAATGTGATTTTGACTATTAACTACAATTAAAACTTTAGATTCTGATAAGAAAAAATTTTCTTTAAGCTTGATTTTCTTGCAATCAAATCACAATTAATTACACATTTAAAATTATAGATATAATCTTTACATTTTTATGTCATTACAGATCATGAAAATGAATCTTTTGTGATTTATCATGACCTTCATGATCAATTGTAACCATGCTCAATGATCTAATTGATCTTAATAACATCCTTCAGCAAACCACAAAGTTTAATGAAAACTTGGCAATCACAACACACTAATTTGAGTCTTCCATACATTAGAGTCATAACACACAATAAAACAATCCATGAATAAAATATAGAAGTTTGACTAGAAAGGTCAAGTCATTCGTCTGTCAAATTATTGGTGGGAATATTATCAATAACGAAAACAGAGTCTCATTTAATTTTGAGAATTGAACAAAAGCATCATCGCACAAACAATTGTCCACACTCTTTCATCAAGTGTCAACATAATCACTAACACCTGCATTAATCAAGTGAGGAAAAGAAAAGGATTATTAAAATTATGTTTATATTCTACATAAATATCCATGATGTTAAATATAATAGCATAACTATTTTGCAATCAATGCATGGAAAAACATGTTTTTCCGAATTCTACTTTATAAATATGTAGCATAATTAATAGAAATTCTTGGTTAAATAGGTGGGGGAATGAAATTATCGAAGTCATCCATTTTTTTAATATGTTTCTGTTTTTTTTCCTCATTAACTATAGCTAATATCTTTTAAAGAACAAAAATTGTTTACTTTTTTTCTGAACCAATTTAACTGTTACAATGGAGAGTATGTACGCGCAAAAGATAGCTCCCCTGTTTTTCAGTTATAGAAATTGGCAAATAAATGTTCTAGTTTTCTTTTACGCCTCATGGTGTCATATATGAAGCTTTTATTGATATCACAAGTAATACTGCCAGAGAAAGACAGAAAATCGGCATAAAGATACGAACAGTTCAAGAAAAGGAGAAAGGTGTTTTAGCAATAAAATCATAATAGACTAACAAACCTGAACATGAATGATAACATGGATGGACTCTTCTATACATTAACAACGTTCTCCTGCAATACCAAACCATAATATTAATTTTTCTCAAAAAATGTAGTTGTGAAGAAAGACAAGGTTGGCATAATTAAGCAAGATATAATCAAATTTCTATTTCAATATAGTAATTAGCTATACATTTCAAGAAACAATATATTTGTTAGTGTGTGGATAATATCATACCTTTGCTGAGGATAACATCTTTATCGTTTTGTTAAGGTCTTCTTCAACGTTCCATGCCATATCATGCTCTTCTATTTTCACTTTAGACAACTTTGGGGTTTTCAACACTCCTGGACAAATCATGTTTATTTCAGGGCATCCTGTTATTTCTAACTTTTTTAATTTTGGGAATTTGAAGTTATGACTTTGTGAAGAGAACATCTTCAAACTTGGCATATCAATAAGTAAGATCACAGACAATTGGTTGAATATGATCGCAACTTCGACATCTTCATTGGTCTCATTCATTACAATTTCCTCCATATTTTTGCAATCATGTATCACTAACCCTTGAAGACTCACCAAACTTTTGGCAGTTAAACTTGTCACTAAATGGATGAGCTGATGACATCGAGAAACCCTTATCTTCCACAAATATCGGAATGAAGCAGAGGAAGGTGCCAACTTGAGCAAGTTACAACAACTTTTGACTTCAAGGGATCTTAGGATTTGATGAATTGGTGGATGCTGAGAATCATCTTTCCATATTCTCTTGAGCTTATCCAAATGGGCAATGCATAAGTCCATAAATGCTGGGATTTCCTCCATAAAATCATTAGTAATGTGGTCGTGTGAAGGGAATATCTCCTCAAAGGAACAATGCTCCACATAAAGTGAATACAATTTGGGAAATCTTTGAAGGGAGCTATAGGGAAAGGTTATCTCTTCATCCATGAAGCCTTCTACATAAAGATTTCTCACTTGTGGAAAGACATTCTGTATCTTTGTGATGTTCTCTGCATTTAATGCCATGCTTTCCGTTGTGGAAATTACCTATAAAATGATAATTAATAAAACAATCAGTAGGGCATTTAGTAAATCAGATCAATATATTGTTTTAAAGCATTCGATCTTTCTTAATGGATCACTCATCTTTTGCTAATATTTATATTTTTCATCGATCTCCCTTCCCAAAAAAATCACATCTAGATATTAAAATTACCAATAAAAACTTTAAATTAATTTTATTGCCCACATTCATTTATCGTAGTTAAATATTTAAATTAGGTAACAACATCACCATTTCCTTCTAGGCTTTGGATGCTGGAAATTGCCTAAAAAAGGACTATCAATGAAACTATTATTATCAGAAGGCCATATAATAATGAGGTCAAGATATTTTTAAAAAAGAATGGTTTCTTATTTTTACTGTTGTGAATAAAATCCTTTTGAATAGATCCATCATCTTTAGATAATATCCAAACTTTAAAATAAAAATAAAATATTTTAATCATTTATTGCACCGGTTCTTTCTAGTCGGAGATATATGAAACAATATTACACTATTTGCTATATGCCATATTCATTAATCATCATTTGCTTACAGGTAAAATCTATAATTTATGGGTAGACCGTAGAATGTCCAAACTTCCAATATTTGCATCAAATATTTATCCCATGCTAAAATTTGTAGATGATAAGGAATTCTTTAAAAGGTGGAAAATAATAATGCCAATATGTTGGGCGTACCTTTTTAATAGTAAACCGATGTTGAATAGTATCATTAAGATCAGTCATCCAAACATCTCTATGAGGTCCACATAGATTGCCGACTTGAATTCTTTTAAGCAATGGGGCATGGGTGGCTCCTGGACAGAACATTGTGAGTTGAGGACACTCTCTTATAGTTACAACTTCTAATAATGGAAAGCTGAAACTATAATTGTGGCTACAAAATCTCTTCAATCTTGTTAGACGACGGAGTTCCAAAATCTCTAGTTTGCTGAAAACGATTTCCATATCCTCTTCATCCTCTCCTTCCTGCTTTCTAATAATTTCCTTCATCTGATTGCAGCATTCGATTGAGAGATGTGTGAGATGGGCCAAGCTTCGAGCAGCTGATGACGTCATCAAAGTGGTCAACCCTTGACAGGATTTCACTTCAAGATTTATGAGATTCAGTGGCACAACCACTGAGGCAGACTCCATGTCTTTGCAATCATTCAAATCTTCAAAATCAAACACCATCTCCAACATGTGACATTCGCTGACTTGCAGTTTTTCCAACTTGTTTAAAGATTTCAGGACATGAAGGGGCACCCATTTTAGAGAATCACAACTTCGCATAATCAATGTTTTCAAGTTGCTGAATGAATTGTGTAAAAGTTGCTCCTTCCATATCAATGAAATCAAATTGTTTACTAAATTGGATAATTCCAGTATCTCTAACTTTGGAAGCAAGACCTGTTGAAACAAAGTATTATTACTTGAAAATAAGTTATAATTCGTAAGCTTGTTTAACATGAAAGAATATTTAAGTGTCTTAAGTAAAGCTCTCGTAATCATCTATCACAACACATGTTTCAAGATATTGCAAAATGTTCGATTTGCAATTTCAAGTTCAAAAAAAAATAAATTAACCAATTAGAAAATGAAAGAATTGTAGAATGCTACATATATAAGCTAGAATAATACCAAAATAAGAAGAATAAAATAAGTAATTCTAGTGAATATAATTTTTGGGAAAATGAGGTAAAAATAAGAACATGTTTTGGCAATATAAGTTTGAAATTAAATTAATGCAAGTTAACGGAAGAATAATTTAATTGATTTGAACATATACCTGATTATGGTCGAAAAGTAATCTTAGTCCGACGCCAATCGCTCTGTCTCTGATGCTGAAATCCCCTGTTTTCATTCTTGGTAGACCATCAAGTTTTAATTTTCTCAACCCATTGAATATGATTCCTCCCCTTTCTACATCTTCACTACTCTCTCTCTTTACAATTTCTTCCATTTTCTCACAGTCACTTATCTCCAATGTCTCAAGATTCACCAAACTCTGGGCAGTCGAATTTGTCACTAAATACACGAGCTGATGACATTTGGACACTTTCAGCTTTGTCAAATTATGGAATGAAGCCAAGGATGGTGCATGTGATGGGAATATCTCCTCAAAGGAACAATCCTTCACAAGAAGTTCTTTCAACCCAGGAAATCTTTCAGGCAATGTTAACCACTCATCATCAACAAATCCTTTTATGTCAAGAATTTCCACATGAGGATAACTCTCCATTGGAAACCGGCCATTCCTTATCATGCTAGCATCGTACTCATCTAACACCACCTCACTTGATGCCACAAATCGCTGTAAAACAATTTTATGGAAAAACAAATTATTCAATCACAACAACATAATTTAATATTTTTGCACTGAAGTTAAATGCACCCACCACATGAAAGACAACTCTGAAAGATTTTGTTGCTCTTTTTTTTTCCTCTTCAAACAAGTGTTGATCTCATTAATTTTTATAATCAATCTTGGAAAAAAATTAAATAACAATATCAACTGCAGCAAAAAAGAAAAGTAATAATAAAACAATATTAATGCTATGCATCCCAATCATTAGTTATGGTACAATTGTTTGGGTTGTTCTGCAATTGAAGTTATGCAAATAGAATATTATATAATTAAAAGTTTAGTAGAAACTTCAAGCCGAAACATGTATGAGGGACAATATGTTAAATATCATAACGATGGAACTTTTATAAAGATGAATATCTATTTTGTAAAAGCTTTATATAGCAAGAATTGAGCATGCTATACGGACCTGTTGGTAGAATGTTTTGTCAAGATTGGTGTCCCAAATTTCATGATCCTTTGATAACTGAACGCTTATAAGAGATGGTGAATCAATGTTTCCAGGAGAGAATAATTTGAATTTTGGACAGTCTGTCATTGTTATTTGCTCCAACAATGGAAACCTGAAAGTGTAATTGTACCCACAAAATCTCTTCAATTTTGACATGTGATTAAATCTCAACACCTTCAATTTGCTGAAAATGATTTCCTTGTCCTCATCATCCTCTCCTTCCTGCTTGGTTACAATTTCCTCCATTTTATGGCAAGACTTAATTGAGAGATGTGTGAGATGGACCAAGCATTTTGCTGTTGTTGATGTCATCAAAGTGGTCAACTCATTAGAATCATTCACTTGAAGGTGTGTGAGATTTTGTGAAGAAACCAAGGATGGTGAGAGACTTCTCAAATTGGAAATATTGTTGAGGGTCAATGTTGAAAAGGAAGCAGTAACATTATCTGTTTCAAGAGCCTCCTCAAAGTCACCATGCAGTACCAGCTGCTCTAGATTTGGAAAGCTCTTGCACAATGATTTGTACGAAATAGTTTCATAAAGAAAAAGAGAAAGCATTTTTACTTTGGGAAATTGATACATTGGAAACAGGTGACTGATCATAGCTTGTTTACCACGCAATTCCAACCACTCCAAATTAGGAATAACCTACGCAATACATGGATACTAAGTTAATTGTATAAAAAAATTGTAACAACAATTAGTTACATCAAAGGCATACGCTTTTTCTTATAACGGTATCTTCAAATAATTAAAATCTCATACTTATACGTATTTCATTAACTTTAAATATTCATTATTTTAAATTAAAGTGAACATGAATTTTTATTTTCAATTCTTCATTATGACATACAAATATTATTCCTCATTTATTTTTTTTAAAAATAAAGTATATAATTAAACATTGTAACGTCTCAAAAACCGCCGGGGGCTATTCCAACTATTAATATGCCCCCAAATAGAAAATTATTTTATCATTTTATAATATATGTTAGTTAAAATAGTTATTGTGAATCATTCATATTTTTAAATGCTAATCATCATATCCTAAACAACTAGCATTTGGTTAAATGTTAGTGTGCTATGAATAATTCAAATATTTAAAAACCCGAAAATGTCAAATTCAAGCCTT
>JANTPZ010034560.1:0-11272 GCA_025593235.1 Vachellia pachyceras
AGGAAAGAGTAAAGAGAAAGAAAGAAAAAGTAGGAAAGATGAAAGAAAAAGAAGAAAAAAAGTATGAAAGAGGAAAAAGTAGAAAAAGAGGAAAAAATAGGAAAGAGAAAACATAGGTTTCAAACTGAGGTTTTGTAACTAAAATAGATTTTCAGAAAAAATTTTATACTTGAATAAAATCTAAATTTTGAAACCAAACCTAGATTTCAGAATGGGTTTCCAAACAAACTCTTGATCACAAGTCCGTGATATGCCATGGTCCGTGATTTACAAATACATTTATCAAACTCAATATTATTATAGTTTTTACTTTTCACCCGTGAGAGTTGGGGAGCTGCCTAAGCCATTAGCCCATTTATCCCATGCTAAGATTCAATGCTAAATCACATGGTGGATTAACTCTGATTCTTCATATAAAAATATGTTTATTTTTTTGGAGATACTAAAAAGGATAATGGATTACTTAATTATAACATATATATTATTAAACGATATATCAGTTTATAAGGTAGACAATTTTTTTAAGAAAAATGATAAATATATTAATTAATTAGTTTCATTAGTGCCTCAAAAAAGAATCAATTGAATCTTATATTAAGAATTGAATGTAGTAACAATATTAGGTTTCTATTATAATGTACATTTAACTAATCGAAATTGAAAAGAGGTGATGAAATCATTAACTTTAAATAGAATAAATTTCTGCACTTAGTGTATTATCCTAATGTTAAAGTAAATTTCTGCACATAGTGTATTATCCTAATGTTAAAGTAGTCTCCTCACCGGTGGCGGACTCAGGATCTTATCTTAGGAGGTGCAAACTGTTTTTAGAAGATAAGTTAGATTTATTTTAATATATTTTAAGAAGAATTTGAGCAAAAATTCAGTGGAAGCAAATGAGTGAATGCAAAATAAATCACATGGTACTAATATATACCTAATTTTCTGGAAGTCTGTGGCAGCACCCTGTGAAATGAATGTAGGCCCGCCTTTGCTCCTCACATATGGAAGTGGAGGGTTCTATTCCCCACAAGGCCGATTCCTCCATTTTAAATTAAAAAGGCTAAATTTGTTATTTTATCTGCGTTAAAATAGAACATTTTCAATTTTATATTATATTCTTACTCATAGTTAATAACTTTAAACAGGGGTGATATTGAAGAAACCTAATTAATATCTGACTTATAAGTTATAGTACTAGTAAGAGTCATCAATCTCTTAAGCATTGTTTGGTTAGGGTTTTTGGAGAGGAGGTTATAGCAGGTTAAGAGTGTGATGGGGATAACTGTGTGGAAGGTGAGGTGCCAATTTTTATCATTTTCCTCACCTTCCCTTCCTCTCTCTAAACCCCAAAATTGGGGTTTTTTTTTCAGGGATGAGAAAGTTGGGGTTCGAATATCACTAAAATATCCATGCTAATTTTACAATATTCCTACACTACCCCTTTTGATTAAAAACCCTTTGCCCCTCTTCTTTGCTCACCAAACGATTGAGTGCTTGTTTAGGAATCCTGTTTTTCCAATGGGTGCACAAGACAAGACAAAAGACATTTTAAAATCCACAAAAAGCATCTTGAAATCCGTAAAAGAATCTCGAAATCAGTAAAATATCTCGAAATCCGTAAACTCCTTTCTCCCAATGGAGTTCCCAAATACACACTGATTAAGTCTAGCTAGTAGTACTCTTTTGTGTGTTTTTGGAAAATCCGTTAGGAGAAAGGAGTTACGGCTTCAGAGATGATTTTACGAATTTTGAGATGATTTTACAAGTTTCGAGATGATTTTTATGGACTTCGAGATATTTTACGGATTTTGAGATGTTTTTATTTTGTCTTGTGGTCACCGTTAGGAATAAGGAATTCCCAAACAAGCACAAATTTGTGTGTGTCTGGGAATTCCATTGGGAGAAATGAGTTTACGAATTTCAATATGCTTTTTGTGGATTTCGATATGCTTTTTATAGATTTCGATATGCTTTTTATCTTGACTTACATGCCGGTTGGGAAAACGGATTCCCAAACAAGCACTATTTTCCCTTTTGGTATTAATTAGTTGGAATGATTATATATAGAATATTCCGCCATACATGTACGTAGACGAAGCTGCTTGGATCTTCCCCCTTTTTGCCTATTATTTTACAAACAAACGCTCTCATTATTATTTAGCATTTATATAGAAGCTCTGCTTCGACATCAGCATTATTATTAGAAGATTGATGTTTTCTTCTCAAAGAATGTTAACCATGGAAGAGCTGCTACTTTAAGCCAAAGACTGGGAGTTGGAATCACTAATAACCTGGGAAAGTATCTTGGTGTTCCCATTATCCACACACGAGTGACCAAAGTAAATTTTGGTCACATAACTAAGAAGGTGCGATCAAGGCTTTCAGCATGGAAAGGTAGGTACCTTACGATGGCAGGAAGAATGATCCTCATCAAGGCAGTGATTTCAGCTCTTCTTTCCTATCAAATGCAATATGCTCTCTTGCCTAAAGGGGTTCTTAAGGAGATTGACAAGATCAGCAAAAACTTGTTGTGGTCCCAAGATGAGAACAAAAGGAAAATGCATCATATTGCCTGGAGTCAAATTATGAAGCACAAGAAGTGTGGAGGCCTTGATATAAAAAACCTGGAGCTGCAAAACAAAGCTTTCATTATGAAGCTTTGTTGGGGTCTGGTCACTAAATTGGAAAATCTTTGGGTTAAATGCCTCTGATTCAAATATGACTGTGGGACTCGGATGATCTGACTGTCGCTAGAAAAAAATTCAATTCCCTAACCTGGAAGGCCATTACTGAAGTTTGGGATTTGTTCCTAACTGGGGCAGGGAGGAAAGTGAACAATGGGCGAGTCACTAAGGCCTGGTGGGACCTATAGGCTCAGTTGGACAAGCCGCTCATAGAGTTTGTTGATCATAATGTAGGACACATCCAGCATGAGGATAAGATTGCGGACTTTATTCTCCCTAGTGGTATGTGGAATGTGGAGAAGTGGGCGACCTTCATTCCTCCTCATATTCTTAGTATTGTCCTTCAGTCAAGTCCCCCATCAAGTCACAGGGAGGACGAGTTTTCTTGGAGGGGTTCTCCAGATGGTACTTTTTCTATTAAATCTGCGTATATGTTCCTTTCGAGGTATGAGGTAGCTCCTAATCAGGTTTGGAAGAAGATTTGGCGTTGACCTGTTCCTGAGAAAATAAAATTCTTCATCTAGCAAAAAACCGATGAGAGAATCGCTACCAACTTTCTTTGAGCCAATAGGGGGATGTCTATGTCATAGAATTGCACATTTGGGTGTCTTTGTTGGGAGAGCTTCATCCATGCCATTCGGGATTGTCAGAGAGCGTGAGATGTCTGGAAAGAGTTTATTAATACTAACTGGTATACTGCTTTCTTTTCTCTTTACTTGCAGGATTGGATCTCTTGGAATGCTACACACCAGCCTAGTAAGGCCAGATTCAGGCGATGGCCATGGGCAAAAATATTTGCACATGAACGTTGGATCCTATGGAAGACCAGATGTAAGCAGGTGTTTGATTCTACCACAGCTTCCACAAATGAAATCTTCCAACAATGCATGTTCCATATTATGGAGGATGTAACTAAGGGAAGATTTATGCACAAGATTTTCACGGGAAGCTCTGTTGGGGACATGCACTGGACCCCGCCACCCAGTGGAATACTGAGGGTGGATGTCGATGCTTCTGTTCGGGCATATAACCAAGCTGCGTGTGCTGGCTCATTAGGATGACCAGGGTCATTGGATAATGGGTTTTCAATGGGCGCTTGGACACACCAAAATAAATGCGGCAGAAATCTTAGCGATCCAAATAGGGTTGGAAGTCTATCGTTCCTTAAAGCTCAAGGACATCTAGATTTTTTCAGATTCTCTTGACGCAGTTAACATTTTGCTCAAGGATCAAGGTCATGCGCATCACCTTCGTCATGAAGTTGAAGCAACTCGACACCTTCTTTATGGAGATTAAAATGTGGAGCTATACCATATGCCTCGAAAAAGTCTGATGTGTACTGATATCTTGGCAAAAGAGACCCACTCAGGAGACTCTCAGATATATCTGCTTCCATATGTTACACCAAGCTGCAGGGAACACTTCCTGTTTGATCAATTTTTTGTGAGGGACACAGCTCCCCGTTTGTAGTAATAACCCTATACTATTCTCACTCAAAAAAAAATAACCCTATACTAGCCTCAAGTCTAGCTTGCCTTTTGTAACACACCTTAACCTTGCATTTAGCTTCATTTTATATTGATTTGGAACCAAAGGGAAGCCTCAATTTATTTAAAAAGTCCAAAAGATTCAAAATAGAAACTTTCAACTTTTGAAAGTTACTATTCACAGTTTTTCGGACCAAATTTGAAAATTCATAACTAATTCTAGAAAAATCAAAATTGAGTGCTTCCAATTTCTATTTGAAGCTTATAAGTTCCTATATAAGAGAAAAATACTCATTGAGTCATTAGCTTTCCCAATTGATACAGTTTAATACGTGAAAATGTACTGTTCATTTGGCAATTTTTCATTTTTCCAGGGTTTTCAGTGATTTTCTTCAAACTTTGGAACATCATAACTTTCTGTACAAAACTTCAAATCCAGTGTTCTTTAGATTGTTTTAAATCTTGCAATGTGAACTATTTTCTGGAAAATTTCAAATCATTTAGAGTTCATTTGATCTGTTTCACAATAGGTCAAAGTTAGGGGTTTGACCAACTTCACTTTGATAATTAGTCAAACTTGTCACTTCCTTCTTATTGGATGACTATCATACTTCCCAAAAATTGAAATTTAGGATTTTTCCTTGAGACAAATACTTTTATGCATACCTCTTCTGGTTGATCTATACCATATTCTATTCTCGTAAGATGATACACACTGGCTAACAGTCCTCCTAATGACCTTAAATCTTTGTGTACTGACTTCAAGACCAAAATTTATTATAATAATAAGAAATATTCCCTTTGAAATTCAGAAATGAAATTGAATCGAAGGGTTTGAATCAAGATTTCCAGATGGATAGGGTAGGGTATTTGTACATTGACACATAATTTAAATATGGAAATTTTTCCTCAAAAAAAGGAAATATTGAATGAATTGATCGTAAATTATAGGATTTTATGATTTCTGCCTTCTCTAAGGAGGAGATTAATTGTAGGGAAAATGAAACATGAATATAATATTGAATATAATATTATTTAATATTAATAATTAATATTTTTTAATAAAAAATATAGAATTTCTATATTAATTTCGATATTCATTTAATCTTTTTATTAATTTACTACTTTATTTTTATTTAATATTTTTAATATTAAAAAATTGAAATTTTGGATTATCTGAACACATACTTCATGAAATGGTTCATGCATGTTTGTTGCCCGGTGCAACAAGATCAAGTCCGACTTGCATGTGTTAAGCATGCTGCCAGCGTTCATCCTGAGCCAGGATCGAACTCTCCATGAGATTCATAGTTGCATTACTCAAACTTCTCAATTTAAAACCCTAACTTCTAAACCTCTTTTAATCATGTTTGATCATGCAATTAGGAGTCCTTTAAGCATACATTATCCACCATACATCAACCAAACATTCATAGGTTCATACTACATTTTACATAACATGTGTAAGTCCCAAAATACATAAACTTTACAACATAATTCCATATACATAAACATGAAAAATCCTTGCTTCATGCATCATGCATTTTCTCCTTACCCTTTGAAGAACTTGTACCTAAAAATGGTTAGTGGGGGAGAGTGGGATTTTGGAAAATCCCAATAGCAAAGTTTACTGACATACATAGAAAATTGCATGACATTCTTCAAGTTCATGTAGAAATGTGTAACAATGTAAAATGTGTATCAAGCACATATTAATGCATATGGCCATAGCATAACATCACTTATAAACACATTTCAACAATGTAATAAGTATAATCAAGTTATGCACATCATTAAGATCATTTCACAATGATGTTAGATAGAGTTAGAAAACTTTGCTACCTTTACTCCTTAATTCCTTTTAGCTTTGTAACCTTTCTTGAACTCTTTGAAAATCACTCTCTTACACCAAACTCTTACCTACACAATTGACAATATAATGGCCATCAAAGATAAGTCATTTCAATGCAAGAAGCAATGTAAAACTCCTTTAACCATCCCCTTAATCTTTACAAGTCTTAAAACCCTAAACTTGTGTTTAACATTTTCCAATGCTTCCCTAAACTTGGGGTCACTTTTACCCTACACAAAAACTCGTTTTGAATCCATTAGAAGCATCTAAATTATCAAAACAACACTCCTTCCCTATTTTCCAGCCATGGCCGAGAGGTTGCACAAACAATCAACATGAATTTTTCAACTTTCAACACTTATACCATCTTATTCTTGATTCCAAACTCATATTCATGGATGGTATAGCTTGATTTTAACTCTCCTACATCAAGTGGAAAATTGGGCAGCACCTCCCCTAAATGTTCATGATTTCCCAAATTTACTAAACTCAAAAACAAACTCAATCAACCACAATATATACATCAACATGCTCCTTACAACTTAAGGAGACTTTTGCAACCAATTAATGGCTCTAAATCCCTCTCTTTCTTACTTTCCCTCTCAAGAACCCTAAGCATAAAACTTGAGAAAGAGGGATCAAATCAAAATTTGAATCCATGGAAGAGGTAGAGAAGATCACAAGGAACAATTTTATGTATAGCATTAGGTGTCATCTTCTCTTACCTTAGATTTCTCTTGAACTTTTCTCTTCTTCTTCACCCAAAAATGGCGTCACTTCCACCTCTCTTTTAGCTGAAGATGAGTCAGCCAAAGTGATGGGAAGAGGAGGGAAAATGATGTTTTAATAATCCTCACTTAAATGAATTAAGGGCTAAGATTTAATCTTACTACTTAAGCATAATCTAAGGGCTATAATGAAGCCACACACATGACATTTGCTTGCTCCTCATTGGATGGTTAAAAGGTGTCATAATGGCTGTAACTAAATGGGTAAAAATCTGGTTGGTTTAACCAAACTGGATCTCATTCGGTTACTTTTACCGATTGCACTTTTTATCGGTAAACATAACTTTATTCCGGTAAATCTTTTTCTACTTTTCTAGAGATATTTTCTTCCTCATTTAATCTCAATATTTCCTTTTTGAATATGATAAATTTATTATCCCCAAAATACCCCTTGACTTCCTCAAATTTTACAGGATTAATTTATCATGTACAAAATCCCTGAAAACGTACAATTAGAGAGCAAAATTCTTTTAGAGCCTTGAAAAATACTACATTTTTCACTGATTCTCTAGCCCTTTTTATTTTCCCAAAATGCCCTCTAGTTTGTCCAAAATTAATTTTTGAAATAAATTATATTTCAAGAATTTTCGGGTCTTTTCCCGATTTTCGGGGAAATCGCCTTAATCGTACACCGGGAAATAATTTTATTAAATACTATAAAATTCACTGGATTTTTCCATATTTTTGTCTAAATTTTTGGAGAGCTACTGATACCTTAAATAATTATTTTTCCCCTTTTTGCCCTTCAAAATTATATAGACGGAAATCCAGTCCGAATCTGGAAAATCCGTGATTCACGGTTGTGATCAGTGAGTCGGGCTTTGTCTATTGGGCATCTGAAAATTTTTGGTCAATAGTTGACTTTTGACTTTGTCAAATGACCAAAATGCCCTTCCATTTTCTCATAATTACCATTTTGCCCTTACTTTCTCCATTTTTTCAAAATTCTTATTTTACCCTTACTTTTAATACTGAAAGAACTTTATGCCCTTGGTCTTTTAGTAAATGACATATGGGTCCCTTTTTAAAAGATCACCCATCCTCATATTACTCCATGACAAATGCACTTAACTTTGGAATTTCTACGGAACTCCATGTACCAGGCCAGATCTAACTTTACAACTTCCGGCCCACAGCTTTCTTTCTTTATGAGCTATCTATCTCTGGGTCCATTTCACTTCCTAGTTATTGGATTAGCATTTAATTTAGCTAGCAGAAAGATTATGGATATTACACCTTTTCTATTAAAAAACAAGAAGATTGATGTTTTTGTGTGTGTGTGTGTATGTGTGTTCAAGTCAGAATGTGAGTGTGCATGCACTGTCCAAAGATAGATGATATATAATACTTGTCTTCCATCTAAATCACTCACTTTCTTTCTAAGAAATAGTGTAAAACGTGCTCTGGAAAATCCAATTAGTGCAAGAATCTCACTCTTCGGTCTTCTTGATCATCACCTTCAGGTAACTGGTGATGTGGCTTTCCTATATCCCACTCATGTACTATTCAAGCACGCACACAGAGTCCTTTGCTTGATTTTGCTGTCCCTTTCTGCCACCAAATTGTTCATTTTATATCTCTGTTTTTTTATTCAATCTCTTTGATTCACATCTCATCTCGCCCACTCACTTTTTCACTCTTTGATTGAGATTCTCTATTATGTGACTTATTAGTTTCATTATGCTATGGTGATAATATATTATTATTTGTAACTATGTGGTCTAATATTAATTGGATGCATCTTGACTTGATTTGTCAGCGATGGAGTTGGATTTGAGAGATAGCATTGGAAAGCTACCACAAATGTCAGGGGAAGTGATGGGAAGTTATTCACAATCACGTTGCATGCAAGTCGATCTAAAACTCCTCTCACATAATTACCTCAGAATCCGTAAAATCATTTTCCCAATGGATTCCTTAAATACGCACAAGCGTGTGACTTCGTTCCAACAATAGAATCTTTATGTGTGATGTTGATTAACTCAAGACATTTGTTGAATGTCCCATGAAGGCACGCCAAGACATGCTAAATTAAATTATCACTGACTTTGAATCCACTTAGTTGGTAAACTATGTAGTAGACTTTTGATGGATATGGTAAACTTTTGATGATTATTATTTTGAAAACTATGTTAACATTGTTATTATGTGATGTATGTTATTGTTGATGGTTTATGATGAATCCTATTATGGAATGGTTTACAATGATGAATGCTATTATGCAATTTTGTTGCCATCTTATAATGGAATGGTTTATATCTTGATACTATTATGGAATGGTTTATATCTTGGAATGGTTTATCAAATGTTTTTAAAACAATAACATCGGTAAAGGTGAAATAACATGTTAAAATTAATAATATTATCTTTTAAAGATTATATAAAATTATTTTATCATTAAACACAACCAATATTGAAGCCCCACGTCGTGTTCACACACACACACACATATTCTTAATTGAACCAACTAATCAATATATGTGTGAGATTTAATGTACCATGACATTGGTGTGCAGGTTCACATGTATGAAAATGGTTATTTTAATATAAATATTATAAACAAAAGAAAAAAAAACAGTATAAATCAAATGATAAGGGTATAATTGTTAATTTAAAAATCTCCCCTACCCTCACCTCCCTTTGAACCAAATATGGTTGCCCAATTTAGAATTAGGATTTAATTTGGTCAACCCTTTTAGCATTCACCATGGCACAAGTCATGGTGTAAAGATGGAGACCCATATCTAATGTTGGACTAGAAAGTCAGAAGCTATTGGACACGTGAGGTTTTGAAAACCTTTACGGCCAATAGATTTTCACCCTTGTCTTTTTTTGAGTGATGAAAGGGCATTTCATCCCCCGGTGTCCCGGATCCTTTCGGACCCAGACTAATCCGGGGTCGCCCCGGAGTGCGCCGGGACTTCCCAGGATTCGAGCCCAAGACCTGACGGGTACGCGGCGCCTTGCCTTCCCCTGAACAACCAGTCGGACCAGCCCCCCTGGGCATTTTCACCCTTGTCTTAATGGAGAGGGTCAAAGCCAAAAAATTAAATAAATAAAATTAGAAAATAATCCCATATGGAATTTCTGTATTTCCTTCTAGTCCTACATATTACTCACATGTTGAAATAGATAGATGGTCCTATATATTAATTATATTGCATACAAAAATAAATTATTAATTTTTTTAATAAAATCATCCTCATTTAGTGTTTTGTGTTTTCAACCTTTTAAAATAGGGAACATTGAAAGGTGTTTTTTGTTTAACAAGTAACTTGAAAAGTCATTTCATTTTAAAGTTATGTTAATGATATAGACAAAGGTTTGTTCCAATGAAAGGGATTTTGATGATTTAAACACAATTTCAAGTTTAAGCATTTGTAAGTACTAAATGTATAAATTACTTTTTGAAGAGTTATTTTCACTTGAGCATCACAACGCTCGAATATGATCCAATAAAATAATGGGTTATGGGTTTAGAATTTATGTGCTACCCCCGAAGTTTGTTTTCAGTGCTAAATTTTAAGACACATTTCACCTTATTTTGCAAATTTACAATTTTTTAAAACTACATTTATTGATTGTATATGTTAAAATTCTTCATCCAATGGTAGTTTTAATATAAATGATTAAATATGGTATTTTGTAAAATTGATAACATTTTTTAATTTTTACAAATTAATTATCCAACCTGTACATTATAAAAAATTATATGAAGTTATTTGATCAAGTACAAGCATGCTAGTGATTGATATATAGTTGACCACGTTTAGTGATATTAAACTTGGTTATTGTTCTGAGAGAATTTTGGATTCAGCCAAAAAAATAACCTGATACATGGCCCTAATAATCTATACATCCTCTGACTTTAACAAATTATACAAGTAACCATTACTTATAGCTACATTTATTATTTATACAACAAAATTGGGGAAAGATTTACACTAAAACTATGAAAATCAAACAGATTCACTTGAGTGAGAGATCCAGGAGGTGATAGAGCTCAGCTTCAATCTCTATTTCTCTTCAAATGAAGAAAATTTCAGAGAATCCGATTGCTCTGTTCTTAATCCCACAACTTCTCTAAGAATGTTGAAGATCCACAAAATAATCATCAACGGAAATGCTCGATGCTTCTCCTTGTGTATAATCTCCGGTGATTCCTTGCCCTGAATAGCCGTCATCGCCGCCGTCATCACCACTCCAGTCCCACCTAAACCCATCATCGTTCATGTCTCTGTTTCCTCTGTGATGCTGCTCATCGGTTTTCTCACTCTTCTCTTGTACTTCTACGATCCTCTGCGCATCGACGGCCATGCCGGCATTTGACGCCGCCTCCTGCACCGACCTCGGCGACATTTCTCGCTGCTGCCGCACATAACAAGAAGGCAACATCTCCGGGATGTTGAGCTTCTCCAATGTCGCCGGTCTCCTCAGGCAGTACAAAGCCACGTCGTG
>JANTPZ010034561.1:0-14620 GCA_025593235.1 Vachellia pachyceras
GAGTAGAGGGAGGAAAGGTAGGGATGGAGGAGGAAGGAAGAAGAGACTGACTCAGAGTCGTTATATCATGTAGATGCAGAAAAGCAATTTAAATAAAGAACATAAAATAAGATGAACACAATTTTATTCAGTAACAGAAAATTAAAATACAGAGTTTCGAAGAGAAAGAGAAAGATGCTTACAGAGGAAAACTCAGAAGATCTCTTTCTAGAATCTCTCTCTAAGACTCTAAATTTTTGAATGCCAGACTTTGGATTCAGACTACCTTTCTATAGGCTTTTAAGACCCATATTATCGACATTACAGTAAAAATACAAAAGTTCATGAGAGCTGCATGACTTTTGCTATAGTAAAAGTTTGGTTGACGTCAGTCCTTTTGTTTTTGAACAGTGAAGATTCTTGCTCCTATGTGTCAGATCTCCACCGAAAGTGGTGATTACCCAGGTTTTAATCTTCGACTAGTCTGTATATGTAATATTTCAAATTTCATGAATGGAAATAAATGTTAAACTAATAAAGTACGAAATGATTAAAGGCTAAACCGGTAAAATATGTGATGATCTAAGGTCCATAGATAAAAAAAATAGAAAGGAAAATGTCTATAACAAGAAAGATCATAATTGACTAAGTCACTAGTTTTGAGAACTTTAAATAAAAATAACCAAAAGACAGAATGGTCATTTGGCATAAATGACAAGGGTAAAATGGTCATTTTGATTAAAAAGGCCCAGGGCACAAAATATCATCAAATAGTAAGGACATTTTGGTAATCTGGTCAAAAGTTGAATGTCAAAGTTAACCAAGGGTAAAGTTGGAATTAAGAAAGAATAAGAAAAGTAATGGCATTTTGGTAATTATGTAAAAAGTAGAAAGGCAGTGACATTTTGGTAATTATGGGCAAAGTGTAAAGAGGAATTGCATTTTCGTAATTAAGGGATTTCGGAGCTCTGGACGATCGAGAATTAATTATTTAAGGTAGCAGGAGTCCTCAAACGTCGGTGACCCGAACTGATAAAAGTTTAGAGGGGTCTTAAAGTATTTAATAAAATTATTATCCAGTATCCAGTAAAGGTAGTTCCTTAGTTCGGAGGATAAAGTACCCGAAAATTGTGGAAAAAGGATTTTCTTAGAAAATTAATTACGGAAAATCCGGGAAGAATTTTGAGGACTAGAAAAGCGCTGTAGTATCAAGGAAAATTCTAGAAATTTTCATTGCCCTAAAGTCAAACTGGCCACCGGAAGCACGTTTTGTGTTTCGTCGGAATCGAGGAATCATGATGAATTACGTGGAAAACCCAGGGGTATTTTGAGAAGAGGAAATGACGCCACCTAAGCAAGAAAGTCTAGAGAATGGCGCCACATGAGAGATAAAATATCCAAAAAAGTAAAAAAGAGGTTATCCGGATAAAGTTACTTTACCGAAGTATGTGTAACTGGATCAAGTAGTTGGATAGTAATAGAGCTAGTTAGCCCAACCAAGTCTTGGAGGAGAAGCTAGAGATTGCTTTTTACCAAGCCATAAGACCTTGACAAGTGGCACAATTATAACCATGGAAATCAAAAATTGTTCCCCAAGTTTAATTCTCCACCACTCATTTTTCAAGAGGCTTTTTACATAAGCCAATTCCTCTCTTCTCTCTCCCTCATTTTCGTCACTTCTCTCCCTCTCTCATGGTCTGGAATTTCTCTCTTCCCAAGCTCCAAAACTGCCACCTTCAAGTTCCCAAGGAAGAGGAAGAAGAAAGCACACAACCTCAAGGTAACCACCCAAGCAACCAACTCTTTACATTTCCCTACTCCTTGCAACTTCTACGACCTTTCTAGTGGTTGATTTTCTTGATCAAAGCCCTCTTTTTAAAGATGAAAAGTTATGGTTTCAAGATATAAAAATGGAAAGGAGAAGGTTTTAAAGGTAGTAAATGGTTGCAAGTCCTTTCTTGAGTAGTAAAGAGTAGTTTGATATATGTTAATGGTTGTTTTGGTGGTTGTAGAAATTTTTGTGAAACCCTAAGGTTAAGGGGGAAGGTGACGCCACTTTAGTTGATGGGGAAGAGTTGGGTTTGAGTTAAATAATGTATGGAAAGTGGTTGGAAAACAAGAATACATAAGTATATAGGAACAAAGTTTGAAAAATCCATTTTCCCTTCATTTTTCTGATTTTCGGCACCTAAGAGTAAAACTAGAAGGAATGTGTTTTTGAGTGTTTTGATTATTCCAATAGCTTTAAAAGGCAATTTTGTGTAGGGTAAAAGTAAGGAAAGGATTTTGGAAGCATTGGAAATCAAAAGGGACAAGTTACAAAGTGTTAAGAGGTTTGAAAGGGCAATATGTGTATATTTCGTTTTTATTTTATTTTTCTTGGCCTTGATTTGTGGCTGGAAATTTATGAACATATCATTATATGATGTTTAGGAAGTCAAGAGCCCAAAGAACTCATTGTGAAAGTTCATCAAGAAAGGATTTAAGTTCAAGGGAATTAAGAGAGCAATGTAGCAAAACCCTCTAACCTTGAGCTTTATTGCTTTTGAAATGTGTTGAATGATGCATGACTTATTTAGAAATTTATGATGATGGGAGTGTGAATATGTGCTATTGTTTGCTATGGCCATATGCATTTGATTGTTACATGTTACACTTTTATGAATTCACACTTTTATGAAAGGTTGTCATACTACTTTATAACTTGTGTTAGAAAGTTTTGCTATTATGATTTTCCAAAATCTCATTATTCCCCACTAACCAATGCAGGTACAAGCTCAGGAAAGGGTAAGGAAAAAGTTATTGGTGAATAAAGATGATGTCCTTGCTTGTGTAAATTTTTGTGAAATGATGGAAGATGTATATATGCTTGAAAGTTTAAGCTAAGCACTTGTTGGTATGTAAATACAAACTTCTACATGGAAGATAGTGAAAGTATGTGGATGCATGCATAATACAATTTAAAGAAGCTAAACAAGATAGTCATGCAATAAAAGGAACTCACAAGTCAAAAGAGGTTTCATAAGATTTTACAAGAAAAATTAAGTTTTCAAGACAAGAGGGTTCCAACAGCCCCAGAAACCGATCTGTTTTGAGTGGAGAGAAAAAATAGCAAATGAGGTCCAGCCAAGCTGAAACTTTCCATTTAAATACTACACATCCTAATCTTTAAAATGATATAAAGTTTGAAAAATTTGGATGTGTACTTTAAGAGATATGATTTTCCAAAGTTAAGGGAAAAATCTGGAAAAACTGGAAGTAACCATTTGAACTACAAATGTTTTCGAAATAAACTGATTCAAATAGGAAAGGATTGGAACCGGTGAGTCTTTTTCCCCTATAGATCACTCAATAAGCTTAATTTAGAAATTGGAACCACTCAATTTCAATTTTTCTAGAATTAATTATGATTTTTTAAAGTTGGGCCTGAAACCTGGAAAATTGACAAGTAAACAGTAACAACGTTTTCTTCAGTTTTTGGAATTTCAGGTTCACTATTTTGGTCAAATTTTTTATATCAAATGCCCTAGAGTGGTTCAAGAGTGATCTAATATGAGCATATAGAGGAAAAATAGGAGGTGTTACATTTTGTGGTATTAGAGCATAGGTTTTGGACGACTTATGCTTGTTATGCATTGTTATTGCATTACTATATGAATTGATTATTATGATCTAGAATATGTTGAGTGTATTGCTAGAATTGTGGGTTGAGTTGAATTAGCCATTGATCTATATATGTTGATGTGGATGTATGCGAATAGATAAGCATGAGATATACTAGCTCAGAAGTCACACATTCTAGAGACAAGCTTGCACTTAGAACCTTTGATAACCAATGAGGCCGGAAGAGATGCCGATACCTACAGAGGAACTTTTATTGAGGAAGAAACTAAGATGCGATATATGAATGGGATAGCTGCTGGAAGAACCTTTTATGATTGAGCCAGAGAGGCCAATCATACTAGTAGTAGAAGAGAATCCAGAAAGGGGAGGAGAATCCCGGATATACTTTATTTGGATCATAATTCAATATGATGGTAGCATCTCGAGATATAAACGAGAACATACAACTCTGCAAGGGCAAGGTTTTTACCTAGCATGGATCCAAAGGGCTAGAGAGGCTTATGAATTGGATCAATTAGCTTTGGGCACATCTAATGATAGGGAATGGTCGTAGGCTTTGATGGTAGCCTTTCCAAATGTTGAGCTGTTGAGGCATATTAGTGTAAAGATTATAAGAATGTTGTTTTGGGCCTATCTTGTGATAGTAAGAACGAGATTGAGTTGGATAATCATTGAAAAGACTGTGCTAGTAGAAGTATGAAAAGTACTAAAGGTACTAGAATTGTTAAAAGCCTCGTGATTATGATAAGTGCAGTAGATAGACTGTATAAGGCATAGTAATAGCTGCAGTCTTTGTTTTGCAGCAGTAGCCACAATAGATAACCCAATTTGGGTGGCCCAATTTTAATGATTAGGAAGGGCTAAAAAGGCATAGTACTAGTAGTGGAATTTGATGATACTTAGTGATGAATTATCTGCTAGTATATAGGCTTAAATCTCTAATTGACAAAGGATTCCTATGAGAACAAAATGGAAAAGTTGAGATGACCAAGGTGTGTATTGGTCAAGGAATCCTAAGAGCTACCAAAGGGAAAGTCAGGTAGCCCATCATAATGATACAGATGATGAGGAAGTAAGGAGAATGACATATGTTACACCTAGAAACAATAAAGATAAAACTTTCAGGACTGGGTGATGCCTTGAACGTTGAGGGTGTTACTAATGATATTGTAATATATCTTCAGGCATCAGAAAAGGTGTAACAATCAGGCCAAATTGAAATGTGAGAATTGATGTTCTCATTACTACTAAATGCCACTGCTAAGTGATTAAGAGAGCTCTGAGAAGCCCCTAATTGGGACAAGGCATGTTGTTAGATGATGAAAAGAGGATGTACCCAATGGAAAGTATGATGGAGAAAGTTTTAGCTAGCAAGTATTTCTCCAAGTTTGGGTGGTGGTTTTCCTATGCTAGAATAATGTTGCCAGGTTTGGCATACTATTTCTTGATAAACAGGAATTGTATGGGATAGTTGCACATGAGGTGCTTCTCTTCCCGTACCGTATGGGACAATTACACCAATGATAAAACATGGGGTGTTTCTCTTCCTGTACACTCACACATGATAAAAGTATGGCATACGGAGTACTCCCAAAATGAGTAGGAAAGGTGGACTAATATTAGTTAAGGGTAAAAGTTCCCTGAATGATTTGAGTACATGATAACATATGAGATAATCCTCTCCGCAATGTTGTGATGATGATCATAAAGGAAAGGTAAGGATTGTTGATTCCTTTAATATAGTAGATTGGCATAGAAAAGATAGTGAATGGGCTAATAAATAAATTAGTACCTAAAAAGCCCAAGCAGAGTTGTAAGAGAAATATGGTCTGAGAAGGATGATGAGCAAAAAGGGAGTTCAAAGAGGAATGAGAAAGCTTAAGAAGACAAGCGTTTTCTATGATTAGTCTGGGAGAATTATCAGTCTAGCTACCACTGAGGATAGATAATTTATTCTTAACCCATGTTCCGTGGTTTAGAAGTTTCTAAGAGACTCCCTTGGTGATATTTAAAGGTGTTGGTTGGTGCTTATGCACATAAGGTTGAAATAGACCTTAATAATTAAGCCTTATGGCTTGGAGTCATAGCTGCATGCTATTCTTAGAAATGGGAGAATGAGAGGGACCAGGTTGAGTTTAAGATGGGAGACTGTCCTCAAGATGATTAGCTAATATAGAGAGAGTACCTTTGAGTATTTCTTCTGATAACCCATCTGTCAAATAAGAAAATTTTGTTCCGATAAAAGGAAGTAAGTGTAGTTTGGAGCTATAAACCTGAATTGATTGTGATCAGGCCAGATAAGTATAAGATACTATGTGAAGGGTTTGAACCTGAATGAAAGCAGAGAGATGCCTTCGAAAGGGTTTAAATATGAAATGAAAGGATCCCTTCCAGATATTCCGATAGTCATGGAATTTCCGGATGTGTTGCTTAAGGAAATTGATGGATTGCCTCTAGAAAGAGGTAGAGTTTATCATTGATATGAATACCCAAGACCAGTTGAATTTTGGAAGACTCTGGATTGAATTACTCTTGGGAGATGACAGAGCTAAAGCAGCAGATTGAGGAGCTGCTGGAGAAGGGGTTTATTTGGCCCAACGTGTTGCTCTGGGAACCCCAGTTCTCTTTGCGAAAAGAAAGACGAGAGTCCTATATTGTGTATAGACTACCGTGATTGGATTGAGATGATGCTAAAAGATGATTATTCGTTTCCGCGAATTAATGATCTATTAGATCAATTGAGTAAAGCCAAGGTGTTATCTAAGACTGATTTTAAGTCTGGCTACCATCAACTCCATGTTCGAACAGGTGATATTGTTAAAACGGCTTTTTGGACTAGATACGGATATTGTGGATTACTAGTAATGCCGTTTGGATTGGATTGATAATGCCCCTGTGGTTTGTGGATTATATGGATTATGTTCTGGCAGTAACTGGATTGATTTGTCATAGTCGTGATTGGTGATATTTTGGTGGTATATTGGTGATATATTGTGAATATATTGATGTACTCCAAATCTTTAGAGAAGCATATCGAGCATTTGTGAATAATTTATATAAATTTTTCCCGGATTGCTTTACCACTGGCTAGGCTTATTTGAAATGATTAAATTGTTAAGTGGGATGAAAGTGTATATATATATATGAGATCGATATTTGGGAATTGATGGGAAGGCAAGCCTACCTAAATCCGGACGCTATTGGAATAGCAGGGAAAGGTCGTTGTGTCTCACATCAATTAAAATCTAATATCTGAGAATTGGTGAGGAGGCATGCCTACCTATACCCTGATATTGGGAAGGTCGCTGTGTCTCGCATCAATTGAAACCCAATCTTTGAAATATTGATGAGGAGGCAGGCTTACTTAGACCTTGATATTGATGGGGAAGGTCGTTGTGTCTTGCATCAACTAAAGTCTCATGGTGAAAATTTTTCCCACACTTGATTTGGAACTAGCAGCAATCGTTTTACTCTAAAGATAGGGGAGGCACTATTTGTGTGGACCAATCATTGACCTGTGAGGCGATGGGGGAAATTTCTCAACGGCTATGACTATTGGATTGTGTATGTTGTAATTGATGCGTCGGTGGTGCGCTATGTCGGAAAACGGGGTAGGTGATTATGATGCTCATGGAAGAGCAGAGATTGCTCGACGATATTTGGGACAGGAGTTGGATGGGGAATTTGTGTGAGAGACCTGACGGAGTTGGCACCACTAAGATTATAAATTGTATGAAATGGGAAGTTGGAAAGACTCAGAAGGATGAGCAGTTTACTCAATTTATTGAGACTCAATCGAGCCTTGAGGAAACGGAGAATATCATGAGATTTTGAGGGAATAATAAAGTGGAAGATCTAGAAAGTAATGTAAAAGTCCCTCTGAACTATGAAAGCAGAAAAGAATCAAGGGATGTGAAAGATTTTACAAGTTTCCTATTGGAGTGTGAAAGTTCAGAAAAGAATAATATATTTCTCTAAAGCCTATTATAGGGCTATAAGTATAAGTTAAGAAAGAAAGAGAAGGGGAAAAGCCCTTTTTATTAAAAGAACTGACCTAATAATGAAAGAAAAGAATAAAGAGTGAGTTAAAGGCGAAGATGCAAAAGATGCCAGATAGCTAAAGTTAGCAAATAGTAAGGCTAACTAAAGGAGATAACAAATTAAATGTGAGGAGGCAGCAAGTAAGATTTTCCTCAAAAATTTTATCTTTGAAAATGAACGGTCAGTTAGTAAAGGTAAAGAAACTTTAGTAAAAGGAAGAAATTGGCATGATTCTAACAGTAATAGAATGGCTAAGAAGATAAAGCCAATAGAGATGTGACTAATGAGTATGTCAGCCATGCCAATAAGAGAAGGCGACCATTTATGTTAAGTGTGGAGATTATATATTTTTGAAAGATCTCTCCAATAATAAAGATGTGCTGAGAACATAAAAGTTAAAGACAACAGCTATCGTTTGGTCTTACCCCCAAGGATGAGTCAAATGTGCCAGGAATTTCTTGTTTCTCAGTTAAAAAGTGATCTAGCAAGAGCTAGTATACCGGAGAAATTTATGTGGGAAAACGGAATAGAAGATAGAGCTAAGAGTTTAAAGTCATTTAACTTGAAGGTGTAAATTTTGAGGACTAAATTTATTTTAAGGGGAAAGAAATGAAATATCCCAAATTTCATGAACGGAAATAAAGGCCAAACTAATAAAATACGAAATGATTAAAGGCTATACTGGTAAAATATGTGATGATCTAAGGCCTATAGATAAGAAAAATAGAAAGGAAAATGCATATAAACAAGAAAGATCATAATTGACTAAGTCATTAGTCTTGAGAACTTTAAGTAAAAATGACCAAAAGGCAAAATGGTCATTTGGCATAAATGACAAGGGTAAAATGGTCATTTTGATTAAAAAGGCCCAGGGCACAAAATGTCATCAAATAGTAAGGACATTTTGGTAATCTGGTCAAAAGTTGACCAAAAAGTCAAAGTTGACCAAAATGTCAAAGTTAAACAAGGGTAAAGTTGGAATTAAGGAAGAGTAAGAAAAGTAATGGCATTTTGGTAATTATGGAAAAAGTAGAAAGGTAGTGGCATTTTGGTAATTAAAGGATTTCGGAGGTCTAGACGACCGAGAATTAATTATTTAAGGTAGTAGGAGTCCTCAAACGTCGGTGACCCGAACTGAGAAAAGTTTAGAGGGGTCTTAAAGTATTTAATAAAATTATTATCCAATATCCGGTAAAGGTAGTTCCTTTGTTTGGAGGATAAAGTACCCGAAAATCCTAGAAAAAGGATTTTCTTAGAAAATTAATTACGGAAAATCCGGGAAGAATTTTGAGAAACAGAAAAGGGTTGTAGTATCATAAAATTCTAGAAATTTTTCAGTGCCTTAAAGTCAAACTGGCCACCGGAAGCACGTTTCGATTTTTCAAAGTTGGGTTTGAAACCTGGAAAATTGACCAGTGAACAGTAACAATATTTTCTTCCTTTTTTGGAATTTCAGGTTCACTATTTTGGTCAAATTTTTGATATCTAAGGCCCTAGAGTGGTTCAAGAGTGATATAATATGAGCGTATATGGGGAAATAGGAAGTGTTACAGTATACATCATCAGGGTCATGGCCGAAGCAACTATCTGAGTTCACATAGTCAACTTGTACAAACTTTCCCATTGATTGGCATTAAAAATTTCATCTTACACCTTGCACTTCCTTGCCTTTGCTTTTTGAAATTTTCCGTAAAAGATGTTATTATTGGAGAATGAGATTTCAAAAAAATCTCTATAACAAAATCACTATCAATGACATCAATTTGCATGATTGCTACACACATCAATCTAGCCATGCATGCTTATAAAATACTATCACTTAAAATTGAATTTGCACATAGTATGACATGTCATAACTACCAACACATAGAACATTTTCTAGCAAATAAACATGAAAAAATTCATTAATAACAACTATAAACAATATTAATGTAAAAGACAGTAATCTTGATACCTCAATTGTCCACTTTACAAGTAAGTTTTCTAAGTGGTTTCACAACTTCCCTCTTTCACCATGACCTCTTCCTTGTGCAAATAAAACTCCTATACATAATATGATGCATTTGGCATCAACATTAATCCATTTTCAAGGCATTGTATCAACTAAAATCCATAGAACTCAATCTTGGCAATTTTATTCCTTAAACTTCCAAATTTTCCAATTTTGGTTCTAATGTTTCTAATTTTTTTTTCACTTCCACCCTACACAAGTTTTCCTTCTAAATCCATTGTAAGCAACAAAATCATCAAAAACTCACTCCTTTCTCAAGAACAGCAGCAAAACGAAAATGCACCAAAAAATTTCAGCAAGTGTGATTTTCAATTTATATCATCACACACATGCATAAAATCATTCATAGACCATTTCCTATTCATTAGACAACATAGAAACACTGATCCCATGTAGATCAATTTCATGCAGCAGCAGCAGCCCCATGAGGATTTGATATAAAAAATTCAATGAGCTTAAATCAATTCAAACCAAGTACCAATATGTTGCAAATTGCATAAGGAGTTGATTGGTAATCTCTGATTGATCTAATTTCCTCTCTTCTTCATTTTCTCTCTCTAGAACCTAATCTTTCAACAGCCCAAATACATCACCATATAAAAAATTATACCATTCAAAAGGAAGAGAAGAGCTTGTAGATCAACTTAATGGAAAGAATTAAACTTTAACCTTGATCCTTGCTTGAAATACCTCTCCTTCTTGCTCCTCTTGAAGTGCACGACTTTGCTTCTTCTTTTCCTGAATGGCAGCTTGAAGGGCTGGAATTTGTGTTTTAAAATATGACCATAAATTAAAAAAAAATGGGGTCCACTTACACTAATATGGTAATTTATACTGATGTAATCTACCACTTTAAGTTAATACATTTCTTGCTTTATTTTCTCTTTTAATAAGAAGACACTAAGCAACACATTCTCAAACCCCACAATCTCCTTTATGGAAGGGGAGTTGTTTTGATATTACTTTACTCCAAAATTTTTCTTTCGAAAATGCTTTTCGGGGATTTTCTGATCACTTAACTATTTTAGTGTCCTTAAAAATTCCTATAATGTCTCTACTCTTATAATCATTTTTCCTTCCTCAATTCCCGTTCTGGATTTGTTTTTAATTAATTTCTAAAGAAAACCCTATTTAATGGTTTTTCTAAGCCTTTTTCTTCCGCTCTAGCAAACCATTTCTAACTTTCTCTTGAAATCAATTTTATAAAATCTAAATTTTCTAAGTTACTTTCCCTTGCGGATGAAATCAAATATTTGAGGCCTCTGGCTATTTTAAATATTATATTTGTCTAATTATTTTATTAAATATCTAAATATTAAATAACCTTTAAAATTCCCCGCAAAGGTTATTTATGTTATTTAACCTAAATTGGTTTTTAATTACTGATCAGTGAATTTTTGCCAATCAATTGGTGCTCTGAAATTTTTTTCTGATATAACCAAAATGCCCTTTGACTTTCTTAATTTACAAAATGCCTTTGAATTTAAAAAATTTCAATTTGTTCCAAGAAATTTTGAATTTACCCTTGGGTTCCTATTTCAAAATGTCATTTTGATCTTTTCTTTTAAAAATAACACTTTAGTCTCTTACTTTTTCAAAATGACTATTTTACCCTTACTTTTTTACGATTAACAGAATGACATTTTCACTATCCTTTTCCTTTCCTTTCCTTTCATCCTCCGGACCTTTAATTAAGCTTTAACTACTCTTTTAGCATTTATATCCAGTTATTGAAAATCTGAATATTACGACTGTGCCCACCTTTAAGGCTCAAAAGAAATCCTAATATCTCTTTTTTCTAACAATGTTTTTCCATTGTAGTCATCCTTATTTTAGATCGAGAGTTTAGTGAATTGTGGCTTTCATATAACCTAATATGGCGGGAAGTATTCAATTTTAAAGTCATTCTATGTGACGATGATATTGTGAGATTTTATATGCATGTTGCATCGAGAGCGATTGGAATGGTTGAGAGAAGGAGGAAGCGACTTGAGAGAGCCTATCTGTTCCATGTTAGATATTTATTTGATTATATTTTGCATATTGGCATTATGTACGGATATTTTACATAGTGCATTTATCATAATTTAAATAGAATATCTTCTAAGTGTTAGGTCAAGTTGAAGTTTTGGATTTTTAATTTACTCAATCCATTTAAGTTATTAATAACCTTGATGGGAATAAATAGAGGTAAGTTAAGTTAGAGTGGTATTACTCCCTTGAGTGTAGATTTTGATTGCAGTGGATTACAGCTTTAAATCATTTACTAAGACGAGAAGCATTTCAATTCAAGTCTTCCTACAATATATATGATGTTATGGGATTTCATATGCAGTTTGATGATCATACTCATATGGTTTGTCTGACACCTGGCCTTAATGCAAGGTTATACATTTTTGGGAGATTTATTATAAGGTCTCGTGCTAACGAATTATTTACTGTAAGGTCAAAAGGTGTTGTCAATGACAAGTCGAGGAGCACCATTAACAAGTAAAGCAGCTGCTATTGACAACCCTTGAGACCTTACAATAAATAATTCGTTAGCGCGGGACCTTATAATAAATCTCCCTAAATTTTTCTATTTCAAAAGGAAAATATTTTGAAAAAACTTAAAGTGAGTCTAGTATTTTTTTTTTCATCTGCCTTTTGCATGGTTTCGGGTGTTCTATTATCAGATTTTCTGATAATAGAACGGAAGGAGATTTTATTTTAGTTCTCCAACCACCATCGCCATATTTATTGGTATTCGGAGGTCAGAAGTCGCTGTTTGAAATCAAATTTATGGATTCCAGTAAATCTATGGACTTTGTGCATAATGAGCTTGTGTTTAAGCCCTTCAGTTTTTTTCCATAGGCACATCCTCTTATTAGATGTGATAGTCATTGTCAAACACTAAATATGATCATACATTCTAGCATGGATTTGACCTTTGGTTTGTTGTAGTCTCTAACAAGATGAAGTTTCAAATCTCTGTCCACAATGTATAATTTATGCACTAGAAGATGTCTCTCACAATGTGAACAAACAAGTTCCAAATCATAATTGGGCTTAGTGATTTTGGGCCATCATTTGAGATTGCTTTTCTTTTAAGCATAAGCATCTTATATCGGAGGCAATCTTATTTAAGACACTATTGCAAATTAAATATGGGCACTTTTCCTAGTAGAGATTGCATTTTTCTTTACTAAGTACTGGTATCATCATACCGGAAGAAATCATATTCAAGGCACTGTCAGATACTAGATGTGGGCTTTTGTCCAAACAAGAATTAAAATATTGATTTATTATATTGTGAGTAACTAACCACTTGTGCTACACCTAACCACTGTTGTGCTTGTTTGGGAACACCTTTTCCCAAGCAGTGCACACATTCCAATATAAAATCTTCTCAAAATCTGTAAAAAACCATTTCGAAATCCATAAAACCATCTTAACATCTGCAAAATACCTCGAAATCTATAAACTCATTTCTCCCAACGGACTTCCCAAACACACGCGTTGCCCGTAGGGATTGCATTTATTTATTTATTACTAAATACAGGCATCCTCCTATTAGAGATGATCTTGTTAAAGACATTAGCTAACGCTGATTGTGGGTACATCTCCTTTTTTTTTGTACACAATTTTATAAAAGGGGTTGGGCTCACCCACGATCCAAGTGCAACTCACCTAACTCATGATGCACTAGAACCTGTCCCCGCGGGCATTGGAGCATGTCAAGCAAGCCCTTTAGTTCTAGCCACATAGGTAGGTTAACACAGTTTCACTAAACTGTGGTGATGCCTCCTCAAGCGCCGCTATTGGAGCCACAACAAAGTGACACTCCTCAGGATCAAACCTTCTCCCTTTATGTGAGAGTACTAGTTCAATCCCTTCTCCAGTTGAACCCATGGACGATGGGCTGTGGGTACATTTCCTAGTAACATTGAATTGGGCGTCATTGGATTTAGGCTTAAACATATTCTGGGCTACTGGTTTAAATATTTTTGTTTTCTTGTGTTTTTAAACTTTCCAAACTTGGGCCTTTTCTGTTTTGGGTCACTTATGTCAAAAACGATATTTTAATCACTGGAAAGCCCATTTGCTTTATGTCTGGAACTTTCTGTTTTGGAATTTTTTACAGATCCATAAATGTCAACGGTTATTAAAAAAACTTGGATAACATCATCAAGTAAAATCTAACACCCAATCATACAAGCACATTGGTTCGAAAGTTGCGTAGGAAACTCAAACCGCAACTGAGTGAAACAATCTTGGAATCCACACAAAGCTATCCAAGCTTATTGCTTTGCCAAGATTAAAACAATCCACTATAACCTGGCAATCTCTTCCAATTTTTGTTCAAAATAAAAAATAGTCAATCCTCTGAAACCATGACCAAAGTAAACCTTCCCAACATGTAATCATTAAAAATCTCCAATCAAATTAGATCCATCTTCCAACATTCCAAATTATGCCACCAAAACCAAAACTAAACTAAACTCTTCACCTCCAACAGCCTATGATACGGATAAATTACATCAACCAAGTCTTTTAGAACCAAATGGAATAACGTTGACAGTAATTAAAAGACTCACATATACGTCTCCCACAAAAGGACGTGAATATGCTTAAAAAAAAGGATATGAAAAGTGTTTATTGTAATAGTGTGTAACCTACGATTCTTAGCATTCGAAAGGCTCCTCCCACACATCCCAATGCACATACACACTAACTCACCCCCAAAGCTATCGCTCGATCATAGTTGACCGACATCGAAAAGCAGAAATGCCAACCACATTGTCCACATGGAGAGCAGCCTGCAGTAATATAAACCCTAGTAGAGCCCCTTTTCGCGTCCCACATTTTCTTTTGTTTTCCTTTTACGTTGCTTAAGAGAGACAAATTGGGAAAGAGGGGAGCTAATATTAGTAAGAAGAATATAAATACATGTCCAAAATACAAGATGAATATAGCACATGCTCA
>JANTPZ010034562.1:0-13177 GCA_025593235.1 Vachellia pachyceras
TTAAGTAATTTATTTAAAATTTTTATTCTTTAACACGTATTTGTATATATTGTTTTATATAATGATACATATAAATATTTCATAATATATGTTATAATTAAGTAATTTATTTAAAATTTTTAATCTCTATAAAAGCCAACTTACTCTTATATTAATACCCTCTTATACATTTTCTCTCTCTTCTTCTCCTCAAAAGCTAATTCTTCTTACTTTTGCATAAAAGCCACTTTTAGCCAAAAGTCACTTTTTTTAAAAAGCATTACCAAACACCAATTTTATCACAAAAGCCATTTTTTACTTCAAAAGCCACTTTTTTCTTCTCCAAAAGCCCAACCAAACACAGCCTATAAATGGAAACTAGAAATTGGGAGTTTTATGTACCCAAGCCTCCAACTAAGACTTATGGGCGTAGGTGTGAGAAAAAGGAAGGATTGGGCCAATCTGATCTAGCAGACTAGGAAGTACGCATATCTGGGAAAGTAAGCAAGTTTGTTAGAAGAGAGATATTAGGGAATCTGTGAATTTATGAATAAATCATTTTATGGGGAGAGCAGAAGGTAACGAACTTTGAGGATTATGATTATCTTTCAGGGAGAGACTGTCCTTTCAAATGCTAGAGTTTATCATTCAGCTACCACTGTCATTTTCGTCTGTTTCTTCCATTGTAATCATTGAATTACCACGATATTGAGTTTTTCCCACATTTTCCTGGTTCTGTTGACTATACTTACAGTGAAGGTTCCATCAGAGTCCCATAGTATTCACGTGAAAATCCTATTCAAATATTTTGCCAGCTATGAAAAAGAAAGTTTATTTCCAACAAAATCACAGGATGGAGACAAGATATTCACCGTCAGAATTGCTTTTCCAGTGTTATTAAGCTTCAAATTTGGACCTTTTATGTCAGCCTCGAGGAAAAAGTGTTTCGCTTTTATCGCTTCCATAGCTGAATATCTCTTAATTCCTGCATTTTGCAGCATAATTGAAAATTTGGCATAAATCAAATGAGAATACAATGGTCAGACTCAGAACATCAAAGCACGGACCAAGAAACTACACTAGCTTGTTTGAGGTGGTGTTTTATTAAGGGAAATTTATTGGGAGATCCTAAATAAGGTATTTATTTAATGAATGGTCTCAAAAAATAAAATATTTATTCTGAGGTTCCATTGACAACATGAAGTCATTTTATTGACAACATCATGCGTTGGATTGACAACACTTCATGTTGTCAATGGGACCTCAGAATAAATTTTTTGTTTTTTGGGACCATTCATTAAATAAGTCCCTTATTTGGGACCTCCCAATAAATTTTCCTTTTTTTAATTGGCCCATTGCTTCAGGTCAAGTTGAGATATTGAAAATTAATAATGTACTCACCAAGGTTTTCTCCAAAATATTTTCTGCTAACTTCAACGGCATAAAAAAGAATTTGTCAGTACAATGGAAAATTTTGACAAATACAGTTTCAAACTAAAATGAAACTCAACCTTTTTTCTGGGGGCAGCAATAAGTTCAGCATTTGCTTCAGCAGAAGATGCCATATCATTGTGGTATAGAAACCGAAGAACTCACACTGGAATTCTATAAAATGCTCTCAAATGTTATTCTCTGTTCTGCATCTTTCATACAATCCAGCGTCCTATTTATACTAGTTAGGACCAGACAACACTATTAATGTCTTTTAAGGGGAGTTACAAAGCACTTATGAGCATTAGTGGCAAAAACGAAATTGCTTTGTTAATGGCAATAAAGCTATTTCAATGGCCTTCATCCGTTTGTTCCGTTTCATCCTCCCCGGGCTAGACAGGACTCGCCCTCGAGTCAATTTCACCATCATCGTCAAGATAGGGTGACAAATCAGCAACATTGAAGGTGGTAGACACACCATATGCACCTGGTAGCTCGACCTTATATGCATTATTGTTGATCCTTTGCACAATCTTGAATGGACCATCAACTTGAGTAGACAGCTTGGCATTTGGTTGCTTGGGGAAACGCTCTTTCCTCAGATGGATCCAAACCAAGTCTCTTACATTAAAGATCCGCTGTTTCCGGCGCTTGTCTCGTCGGGTCTTGCTTGTTGAACTCGGCTTCTGACTTATTTCATGAGATTGTCCATGCAACTTATGTTTAGTCCTTTAATCTACCTCAACACTATTCTGGGCTTTAGCTTTCGCCACTTTGTGTTCCTCCTTCGTCATCAAGGTCACCAACGGCTTAGCTTCCCCTGAGGCTTTGCTAAACTCACTGGGTAATAGGGGCATTAACTTGATCTTGACACCGTCTTTATTGAAGGAGTACGTGTTTACACGTCCATCATACTGAGCATGCTGATCATATTGTCATGGCCTCCCGAAAAGAAGATGTCATGCATCCATGGGCACAACATCACACAAAACTTCATCACAATATCTGTTCCCAATGGAGAAAGTAACTAAACATTGTTTATAAACGTTTACCTCGCTTCTAATGGTGAGCCAATGAAGCCTGTAAGGATGCGGATGATCAAATGTTGGGAGCTCCAATTTCTACACCATGTAGTTGGACACTACATTTTCACAGCTTCCATTATCAATGATGACATTACAAACTTTACCTTGGGTAGTGCAACGGGTGTGAAAAATATTACGTCATAACTAAGGCTCTTATGTAATTGCAGCTGCATGCAGAATTCGCTGAATCACCAAATCCTCATCCTGATCTGCAGGTGTAATCTTCTCATCATATACTGGCTCGGTTTTAAAAGCAACGGTCTACTTCTCCTTGTCATCATCTGCAGACGCATCCTGCATTTGTCCTTACCTAATGGTGACAACCCTCCGATTCGGACAATCTGCTGCAATATGGCCTAATCCCTAGCATTTAAAGCATTTGATTGTCTTGGAGCTAGAATTCTTGGCTGTGTAAGGCTTGTGCATAGTGCTCGGCTGCGGTTTGTCTCGATAGCTAACTTGCTTCTCAACTCGGATAGATAGTTGTATCACATCATCCAATGTCCAATATTGTTGAAGTTGAACTGGACGACTGATGTCAGCATTTAAACCTGCAAGGTAACGAGCTATTGTCTGCTCTTCTTTCTCCTAAATATCACACTTCATCATAAGTTGTTCAAACTCTCTGGTGTACTCTTCCATGGACAATGAACTCTGTCGAAGATTCTGCAACTGAATGAAATTATCCTGGTAGTAATGTTCTGGTACGAACTTCCTGGTGAGGTGGCATCTCATTTTCTCTCAGGTCTCAATTTTGGACTTTCCCTCACAGAACCGCTTCCGTTTAAGGTTCTCCCACCATATTAAGGCATGCTTCTTGAGTTTGAGGGCGACAATCTTGACTTTCTGCTTGTCCGGAATCTCTTTGTACTCAATATCCGTTCAACAGTGTGAAGCCAATCCACAAACTCATCTGGCTGAAGCTTCCCTTTAAATTCGGGGATGTCCACCTTTATGTCATTATGGCAGAATCTCTGTCTTTGTGTTCGGTGGCTCTCAGTTGATGACGAACTATCGCTGCCCGCCTCACCTTCAAGGGCTTCTCTGCGTCCATCAAGTAAAGCTCGTTGCAGCTCTACAATAGCTTCCAGCTGCTGTATCCGACATCTCAACTCATTCATCTCCACCTCGTGCACTGGTCTGCGTCTTGGAGGCATTGTGAGGCCTAGACTCAAGCTTAGAGGGTGGGGATGGAATAGAACGTTCTAGGGGAATATGGTTAAAGTGGTAATTATAAGAAGTTTGGGCTAACAAAAAAAGGTTTCAGGAAGTTTAATTTGTAGATATAGGAGTCTTAGGGGGTAGAAATGGAATTTGGGGAAATTTAGGGGTGAAACTGTAATTTCAAAAAGTATAGGGGGCTAAATCTGTACTTTTAGGAAAGTTAAGGGGTGAAAGTGCAATTTCTAAAAGTTCAGGAGCGAAAATGCAATTTTGGAAAGTTGAGGGGCAAAAGTATAATTTTGGAAAGTTTAGGGCACAAGTGTAATTATGAAAAAGTTTAGGGGTAAAAGTGCAATTACCGAAAGTTTGGCTGACTGGATAGTTGACGTGGAAGACTGTGACATGTGTAAAGCACTGAGTGGATGAGGTGTCGCTGACTCCTCTCCTCACTGAGTGGGGGTGCGTGGAGACTCTTCTCCTCACGGAAAACTCCAGTCCAGGGTTTTTCAGCCTCCCGAGCACAATGGCGACGTCTGTTGGCTGAAAAAGGTCTGGAAATGCGAGTTTTGAGACTGGCAGTGACCATCCTAGTTTGCTCCTCTGCAACTCCTCTTCCTGGACGTTTTTAAGGCGGCTCCCTCTCTCTAGAACCAGGCTCTGAAACCAAAAATGGTATAGAAACCGAAGAACTCGCACTGGAATTCTATAAAATGCTCTCAAATGTTATTCTCTGTTCTACCTCTTTCATACAATCCAGCGTCCTATTTATACTAATTAGGACCAGACAACACTATTAATGTCTTTTAAGGGGAGTTACAAAGCACTTATGAGCATTAGTGGCAAAAACGAAACTGCTTTGTTAATGGCAATAAAGCTATTTCAATGGCCTTCATCCGTTTGTTCCATTTCACATTAACTGCTGCATTCACCTTTTCTAGAGTAAGCATGCCCCTCATGTATCTGCAATATCAGATATTTAGGCAAAAAATCCAGATGACTTACCTTTTTTATTTCAAGATATATTATCATGAAAATAGATGGGAGATGTATATAATAAACCATAGAACAGTTTCACCAAGGATTTTGCTCCATAACTAAAAAATTTGTATCCTCATTCCTCATGAGGGTTTGAATCCCCCCCGTACATTTATGTGATTTTCAAAAGTGATTCCATGGGATTTAAGGACTAGTTGAAAAGCAAGAAAAAAAACATGGTTCCCTTATGCCCTATTTGGTATAGTGGAATTGGGCACATGGAAATGGAAATGGAGCCCAATTCCACCATACAAACATGTTTGGTAGCATAGAAATGGAGCCCAATTCCATTTCCATGTCCACCAAAAATGAGTTTTGCAATTCCATCTCCTATCCTCAGTTTTGCAATTCCATGTGCATAGAAGCCATTTTTGCCCTTCGTATCCCGTTCGATTTTCATGCTTTGGCTTGGCTTTCACTGTTTACAATCTTCATTATCGGAGCTGTAGCCGGCCAGCCATGCCTTTGCGAGCGTCACACCCCACGTCGGCAACCTTCTTCCCTGTCTTCGACGATCTTCCCTCCACTTCCGACGAGATTTCTTGGTGGCTGCGTTGGTGAGAGGTTATGCAGACACGGAACGTTGGACCAGAGAGGAGGAGATGCGTTGTGCAGAGCCAGAATGACCAACTGATGAGTGTAATTGGAAGGACGACGCTGTTGGGGCCAGACTGCGGTGTACATCCAATGGGAGTGAGACGGAGCAAGAACCAGTCGGAACGTACTCATGAATAATGCCAATTGCAATAATGGAAGGCGATCATTGAATTTTCATATAGTCGAGCACAAGAAGAAAGCCACGGGATAGCATCGTCAACGGTGGCTCACCGCGAAAATCGCCCTCCATTCCTGGTTCTTGCTCGCGAAAATCGCCGCGAAAGTGTTGGCTCACTGCAATCATTGAATAAGTTTTTGGTTTGTTCCAGAAATGGAAAAAATATGCAAGAGTATAAAAATTAAGATAAGGGAGGGAGGTCGGAAGATGAGCAGGACTATAAAAATTAAGATAAGGGAAGGACGTCGGAGGATGGGGAGGGAGGTCGGAAGTGGTGAGCAGGGAGGTGGAGGGTTGCAACAGAGGAGAAGGGAGGGAGCAAATAATTACAAGGGCATTTTGGTTATTTTACATAAAAATCAACATTCATTTCCAAGACATACCAAACGCACATTTGAACTCCATATCCATATCTATTTCCATATGCATTTCTATTTCCATCAAAATCACTTCCACCGTACCAAACGAGCCCTTAGGGAACTCTTTGGTAGGATATCTACATACCCTTCTAAGATCCTAAACAAAAGCCGGGGGCCTATCATCTTCCCGACCCTAGTATTTATGAGTAAACCCTTCTTAACTACTTTCTTAAAACAAGGCAGCCTGCAATTCTTTTGGATTGCTTAAAGTAATATTTATTGATGAACTAAGCGCACGAAACCATGAAGGGACTTTATTATAAAAATTACTGTCGGACGCTTTTTTCTTAGCCATTTTCCTTGTATTTTATTGACAGTCCATTATTATTTCATATTATTCATTTTTGTGGTTGATAACTCCCAATTTTTAATAGAATTTGAGATATATTTTAATACATTTGGGGAGTTATTAATACAAAATAAAAAGGTTTAGATGAGATTTTGATAAGATTTGAATTTACCACATGATTTAAGGATTTTATTGCAAATATAATAATTTTAGAAACATTTAGGATTAAAGGAAAGAACAAAATATTTTGGTTTTTATTGTTTTATTAGTTCTTATTATTATTATACTATCTATATTACCATATTAATAGTCCATCACATTAGCCAGGGGAGACAACACCGTTTGGGAGGCTGAAGCAAGTGGTCATTCTGAATAGAGAAAGCAGACGGCGTCGTTGGAGAAAAAGGAGCATGGCGACAAACCTAAAGTAGAGAGCTGAGAACGAATGAGAGGGAGGCGCTGGAGCGTTAACGAAAAAACAGACGGCGCCGCTGAGGAGGAGCGCGAAACTAAGGGAAAGAAAAAACCAGAGGCGCCGAGAGGGAAAAAGCGTCAAGTTCGGTGAGACAGTCGACGTCGCCTGGAGCAGACCAGTCGAGGAAGCTGCAGCGGTGAGGAGGAGAGCTGGAACCAGAGAGCGAGCTTGGGGGCTTCACCTTGGAGTTTCCGTCGGCGTGCTCTCCGTTTCCGTCGCGGCAGGAACGAAGGAGATAGCTGAAAGGAGAGAGCCCTCGCCTGGAGGAGTGTGCGTCGTCTGCTGGAGCTGTGGGGCATGGTCGACTGCACTAGAACCAGAGAAGAAGCTCAAACTGGAAGGAGACGGAAAGCTGAGGCAGAGATGAGTGGTCGACGGTGAGAGGAACTGAGGCGCTGGACCCTTTTGCGTCTCTTGCGTTTTGAATCTTAGTGCACGAATACTGACGGTGAGAGTAATTAAATCCACCGAGGCGCTTTCATTAAGGATTAAATTAGGATCTGTTTGGTCATCATCCATTTAGAGTGGTCGACGGTGAGAGGAACACAAGACCTGATTTAAAGCCATGGCTGAGGGAGATTCCCTTCATTGTCACAGTGCAGTCTGCCATTTCTCTTGTTGCTTACTCTTTCATGGATTTAATTTCTTTTGTGGCTGAAATGTTTAGTGGCTAAGTAATTTGTACTAGGATTATTTTGAACCATTGTATGGATTGAGATTTAATAATACTCTCTTTGGTGATTAGTGACAATTATATGTTAATTTATCTTGTGCCTAATGCGTCTAATTGATAGGCTACCACTTAGATTGATTTGTCCAATTGAATTAAGCTTGAGAGAGTTAATTTAATTGTAGGACTTAGATAAAATTATGCTAGACTTGAAGTTTAGTAATCAAATGGATGGTTTGTTGGTAACATAGAGATATAGTTACTAACATAGCATTATCGTATTAACGTTGTTGCGTAATGATTATTTTCTTTTAACTGTAGTAAGAGATTGTGCATGTTCATTGAGGGTATTAATTTGGTTATGACTTGAGAAAGCTTAATCAATTGCTTTATGAACCTTAGACAAGCATGTAATGTCATTTAATCACTAATAGAGTTGTATGTATTTAAGTCTCATGAATTGCAATGGTGAAAAATAATCCTAGGCATCTCTAATATTTGAATTAAAATTCCAATTCGTCTTCCTCATTTTATTGTTATTTATTTTATTGAATTTGGTAAACCTTTATGACACAAATTACTCAATTGATTCACTCAACCTAACTAATTACATAATTGCAATGATTAACTCGCTTATGCGTTGGGAACGATATTTTTATACTACTTGCGACCTGTACGCTTGCGGTAAGCTGGACGACGAATAAGTTAATGGCACCGTTGCCAGGGACTACGGCATAAGTCATTAGAGTTAGTTGATGCTAGTGTGTTATTGGTTACGATTGAGTTTTCTTTTCCTTTTTCTTTCTTTTTGCATTTTCATTTTCTTTCTTGCTTTGATAAGTTTGATACTGGGTTGTTGAATTTCTTGCTTGTAGGTACCTTGGTGCCTTATGCAAACTAATTGGGAAGTTGTTGTTGACGGGATAGTTGAAGACTATTTGTCAAAGGATTTTGATGCAGTACCTGGTCATACTCCTCAGGGTCCTCCTATTTAACAACCTTCGATCTTGCAACTTCAAGGACATAGGCCTATTCTTGAGACAGAGCAACCCATCCCACCACATCCAAATCAACACTACAACATGGCATACCATAATGATGATGATGCCGATCGGACATTGGATGAGTATCTGGAGCGTGATCATATTACTTACCAATTCAGTATCCAATTTCCGGCTATTACTGCTAGAAGCTTTGAGATGAAGCCATTTATGTTTCAAATGATTCAGATGATTGGCCCATTTTCAGGAAATCAGAATGAAGATCCCACTGAGCATTTAACTCGATTTATGCAAGTCTAGATAAGAAGGCAAGACCTTGGCTTACAGCTTTACCACCTAATTCCATCACTACTTGGGATGAGTTGGCATCTAAGTTCAAGGCATGATTTATTCCTAGAGGCAGAAGGGATGTTCAAAGAGCGGAATTGTTGGGTTTTCAACAAATGCCATGGGAGTTATTTCATGAGGCATGTGAGCGATTCAAGGAAATGTGGTGAAATTGCCCCAATCATGAGAAGAAGACTTTGTGCTGCTTGAAGCATTTGCAGCTGGATTAGATGTCTCCACTTCTAATATGCTTAATAATGCATCCAATGGTGGGATTGGCAAGATGAAAGTTTCGGATGTGCATCAGTTGTATGAAGAATTGCCTCTAGTACCTTGCAGCAATCCGATAAGACACGTTCTGGGTATAGGTCATAAAAGGAACCAGGTCAATTATGTGGGTCCAATATATCCAGAGACATTTCTGCTCAGCTTGAAGCGATGGCTAAGAGGTTTAACCAGCTTGAACTGAAGTTGGAAAAGAATTCTTCTAGGGGTATTCACTCTGTTCAAGCTTCACATGTGTCTTTCGAAATTTGTGGTGGAGCGCATTCTCATGAGGATTGTCCTCGTACGATGGAGTCTGTGCATCACTTGGGTGAGAATAATAAGAGATATCCTCATGGAAATCCATACTCTAACACTTACAATAAGGGTATGAGAGATCATCCAAATTTTTCATTACCTCATTCAAGGCCATGAACTGTTGAACCACTGGAAGTGTTTAATGCCTTGAGTAAACCATTGAAGTCTTCAGTTGAAGTCCCTCTGTTGAAGAACACTTTCACCAGGTTTGGTACACCGAGAGCAATTGTTAGTGATGGTGGATTCCACTTTGGCAAGCACAAATTCCATGCCTTGATGAAGAAATATGGAGTCAAGCACAAGGTAGCACTACCCTATCATCCACAAACAAATGGCCAAGCGGAAATTTCTAATCAGGAGATCAAGAACATCCTTGAGAAAATGGTTGGCACGACTAGAAAGGATTGGTCCATCAAGTTGGATGATGCATTATGGGCTTATCGTACAGCTTACAAAACTCCAATTGGAATGTCCCTTTACCCTTGGTTTTTGGAAAAGCATGCCATTTGCCTGTAAAGTTGGAGCATGGAGCTTGCTGGGCTATTAAAGAGCTAAATGTTGATTCCCAAGTTGTGGGAGAAAAGAAGCTCCTTCAACTCAATGAGCTGGAAGAATCTCGTCTTAATGCATATAAGAACTCAAAGTTATATAAGGGGAAAAAAAGGGCCCATGACAAGAAAATCATCCCTAAGAGTTGTGGGCCAGGTCAACAAGTCCTTCTTCATAATTCCAAGCTGAGGTTGTTTCCAGGAAAGCTTAAATCTCGATGGTCAGGACCATTCAAGGTGGTTCAAGCTTCTTCCTTTGGTGATGTGGAATTGGAGAATGAAAAGGGTGAAAGATTCATGGCTAATGGTCAGAGATTGAAGCATTATTGGGGCGGATGTGTAGATAAGATGGTGTCCACCATCCATTTCGCTAATGAAGAGTGACCAATGTGAAGAGTCAAGTTAAAGACTATAAACTAAGCGCTTCTTCGGAGGCAACCCAAGGTTTTTATTTAACTTATGCTTTTGTTTTGTAGGACCTTTTGCAACCCTGGATCATGTGTTCCATTTTGATATCAAGGATCAAAGGCAACGGAGAGTGCGGATCAAGAAGAAAGGGGAGTTTACTTCTACTTTTACTTTGATTTGTTTTATTCATTGTTGATAGCATGTGATGGGAATTAAGTGTTGGTTATATTTTGAAATTGCATGTGATAGATGCTTGATCATGAGTATTAGAATGCGTTTGATTGTTCTGTTGATATGGTGAGCATATGAGCGTCCACATTTGGATTTGGTTACTTCCTCACTTTCTGTTACTTGCTGTTATATGTTCACATTGAGGACAATGTGACATTTAAGTGTAGGGGAGGGTACCATTGATATTGTATCACTTGTCCTGAAGCTTTTGATGGATTCTATGAAAATTTTTAAAAAATTGGAAGTGGATTTTATTTGTGAACACTGTCAAAGTTGGTGTAATTTGGACTTGAAATGATTGAGTTGGATTATAAGTCAGTTATGTCTTCTTGAAATGTTAGTAAACATGCAAGGATTTTGGTTTAGATGAACGATTGTAGGATATCAAAGACCTGTGAGGTATTGAGCCTAATTTTAATTCTTTCAAGAGGGAGTACACTGATTGTAGCTTCATCTCTAGAACTTGTCTTGAATCTCTGTTGAAGCTTTAAATCTCTTTTGCATGCACAAAAATGATTGAGGCATTCATTTTCATAGCTAGTTTGGCCAAATGTCCTACTTTAATGTTTTGAAAATCCTTTGTTTCATCCCTCTGAGCCTAAATATTTATTTGAAATAAATTGCATAGATTAAATAGCCATTTGCTTGAGGTGATGCAATTATTTTTTTTATCTTCTCTTCATTTGTTACTTTAGTAAGTGCTAACAAAAAAAATTCAATTTGATATGAATTTGTGAATTGGGAAAGAAAAATAAAATCGTAGTTATGGAAAAAACAAAACAAACAAACAAACAAACAAAAAAAATCAGAAAAAAAGAACAAAAAAGAAAGAAAAAAAGAAGAAAGGAAGAAAGGAAGAAAAAGAAAGAAAGTGATAGTTTGTGACTTGTTTGTTTTCCCTTCCTTCATTTTGAGTTTTATTGAAATATTTAGCACTAATTAAAGTATACCTCCATTGCCATTTTTATTTCATTATCCTCCCTTGTTCATTATAACCCATCAAAGTCCTTTTGATTTGTGTATGCATTGGGATAATAATAGTGGAGATTGAGATGATAAACAAGCTTATGGTAGATGGGTTACAATAGGTGGAATTGAGTGAAACACAAGCCCTTATTGGTATTGAGAGAAAAGTGTTATTACTGGACTAGTGAGGGATATTCTATCGTCTTTTATCTTAATCAAATGACTTGCCTTGCTATTTGCATTCTTAGAAAGTGGAAATGATGTCTATGAAGACTTAATTGTTGAAAGTTTGAATTGTTTTCAATTTTTGCATAGCTCCTTTTAAAATCTTACTTCTATGGTTTTCTTTGACACTTTAAGAATTAAAATCTTGAGGACAAGATTTGATGCAAGTGTGGGGGTGTAACCCATCAGTGGTCGTGGTGGACGATATAAATCAGTAGTCATTTATAGGGAACTTGTATAAAACTACATCTTCTGGCTGAATTCATTCTAACAGTATATTGAAAATTGGAACTTATCGAATGAGAGATATGCCTAGTTACTTACGATGGCAAGGAATCTAGTTCACTTCCAGTGATGTGCCGCAAGGGTGGAGATCCACGACCCTTTTTCTCCTGAGAAAGTGATAGAATGAGAACCCAAAAAGCAATGAGATCTCACTTTAAGTGGAGAGGGAAACACAGCATCTTAATCACATTACTTTAATAGAGAGTTCCAAAATGGTAATAAGATAGGGAAGAATACGGGATGCATTAATAAGAACATGTTTGTACTTTGAACTAATAATATTTGGGAAGACGTGAGGGGATTGAAGTGTGGAAAAGAAATGCATAAGCCATCAAAGAGGTTTTGCTACCGAGTACAAATTCGTTCTATTAAACATTAGGTGGTAATTAAAAGATTACGTTTCAAACATTTCATGTTGACAAAAAATTCCTTTCACATGTTTCATCTGTGCAGCACTTGCATATACATATAGTTGTTCTGTACTTCTGTTCCTTTTATGAGATAACTAAGCACAGTGACTGTAACCAACCAAGTTTAAAATCCTATTGTAACCAAGTAACCAACAAAGAATAAAATTAGTATGGGTTCTTTAATTTGAATGTAAATTGTATGGATTTCAATGCTAGGCGCTTATAATCAAATAATTTTTTTAAAAGGAACTGATATGGTTAACTCACGGGTTAGCCTCCACTAGTCACTAAAAACAAGAAAGTAGAAGTATAACATACGACAATTTAACGAGAATGAAGCAGATGGTATATTTTAAGTAGACTGAGAGAATTGAGTCTTGAAATACGGGGGACAGGGACCATTGAAACACTGCAAGAGATAGACCTGATTTGAACCACTCCCTATTATCATTGGATTTGATTTGATATCACTCAACGTGATGGTTGGAGCATTGACATATCTTTTGTTTTTGGTGAAGAGAGCATTGACATATCTGATTGATGCATACAGAGAATATAGAGGTACTGAACTACGAAAGAAAGATAATAGTTTCACCAGAGTGCAGGGGCAAATTGAGGTACTGAACAGCCAAACAAGCCCAATTATTTCAATCTCGCATCAACTGTTTCTTATGTCATTAACACATTTCATAAATTGAAATGTAGCAGATCTCATTTACCGTAGGTCATTCTACAGTCTCGTCATCAAGTTTTAGAGACTCAACCTCATGGTCATGTCCAGAGAATTCAGGAAATAAACTGAGAAACAACAATATTTAGAAATCTCAAGGCAGATGGACTTTAACAAACCAAAAGATACGAAAGAAAAAGAT
>JANTPZ010034564.1:0-14550 GCA_025593235.1 Vachellia pachyceras
TATACCTTTTCTTAATCCTTGCAACCTCCTCTACCTTTTCCATGGATTAATTTCTTGATTAAACCTCTCTTTCTCAAGATTGAAAGTTAGGGTTCATGGGTATGAAAATGAGAAAGAGAGGGATTTAGAGAAAATAATAGGTTGCAAAACACTCCTTGCATGATAAGGAGTAGTTTGGTGTATATATTGGTTTTGTTTGGTTGTTGTATGAAATTTGGGCATGAAGTTACTGTTCATGAAGCACTGTTTTTCACTGTTCATGAAGGAAAATGGATGATTTTATGATGCCCAATTATGGGAAAATGGTTTAGGATTGAGCTTATGCATGTATATGAAGCTAGAAGTTGAAAAAAAATCACTTTTTCCAATTTATAGAGTAATTTTCGTGCTGCTGCAAAACAGTGGAAATGGAGTGTGATTTTGATGATTTTGATGCTTCCAATGGCTTTAGAAGGAAATTTTATGTGGGGTAAAGGTGAGAAATGGATTTGGGAAGCATTAGAAATCATAAGAGCAAGTTTAAAAAAGTTTAAGGGTGCTTAAAGGAGCATTAAGAGTTATATTGTGTTTTTGTTGTTTTCTTGCAAAGTTGATGGCTTGAGCTTGATGATTATATTCTTTTATGATGTTTAGGAAGATAAAACATCAAAGAACTTGTTGGGCAAATTCATCAAGAGACCTTTAAAGCTCAAGAAAAGCTAAAGAGACAAGGTAGCAAAACCCTCTAAACTTAAACTAAGTTGCTTTGAAAATATGTATGAAATTATGCATGACTTGTATTGAATGATTGAAGGTGTGAATATGTACTTTTGTGTGCTATGGCTATATTCATTTAATTGTTACATGTTGCACATTTTATGAACTCACACTTTTATTTAAAGTTGTCATGCAATTTTTACAAAGTGTGTTAGAAAGTTTTGCTATTAGGATTTCCAAAAATCTCATCCTCCCCCACTAACCATTGTTAGGTGGAAGCTCACCAAAGGGTAAGGACAAGATTAATGATGTTTGAGGCAAATCTAAATGTCACTTTGATGATATTTGATTATGTATATGTAATGTTATTTTAAGTTTAAAGTTGAAGATGGTTTTGTTATTTAAACCTCTACATATGTTGTAGTCAAAGAGAGGTGAAATCATGCTTTAAATATAGGATAATGCATGTTTACATATGAGCAAAAGAAGAAAGCAAGCAAGCATGCCAAGAAGAAATGAAATGAGAATGGCAAAACTCCATAAAAGTGATAGTAAGGTTGATCAAACCCCCAACTTTGGTATGACGTGAAACAGGGCAAATGAACTCCAAATGAATGAAATTTTCCAGAAAAATAGTTCATGTTGCAAGATTTAAAACAAGCCAAAGAACACTATAATTGAAGTTTTGTACGAGGAGTTATGATGTTCCAAGTTTGGTGAAACATCACAGAAAATCTGGAAAAATGAAAAATTACCAAATGAACAGTGCAACTTTGTGTAATAAACTAATTCAATTGGACAAGTTTCTGACCCAATGAGTATTATTTTCATGTATAGGATCTTGTAAGCTTCAAATATAAATTGTAACCACTCAATTTTAATTTTTCTAGAATTAGTTATGAATTTTCAAAGTTGGGCCAAAATTAAGTGAATAGTAACTTTTAAAAATCAAATTTTCAGATTTGATTTCTTTTGACTTTTTAAGCTATTCAAGGCCCAAGAATGGTTCCATAATGATATAAAATGAAGCTAAAAGTGTTAGTTAAGGTGTGTTACAGCTTATCCCTTCACAATGACATGCACGGCCAAGATTAATTCTTGATTCGCAAGCTTGATCTAACAGATGATATCTTACCACATCTTCAATATGTGCTTCATTTTCATTGGTTTGTGAAAAGGTGCAATTAATGAGGATAATAATGAGGGAACTAACTTCTAGAAACTCAGTTGCACGAACTGAACCAATTGCCATTCGATTACTTCTTCTAATTACACTTTTTTCCGGTAAACATAACTTCATTCCGGTAAATCTTTCTCTATTTTTCTGGAGATGTTTTATTTCTCTTTTAATCTCCATATTTCCCTTACTCATGTCACGAAATATTTTTCCAAAAATACCCCTGAAATTCATCTAAAAATAACAGGGTAATTTTATCCTGTCGAAATCCTTGAAAAACGTATTTCTGACGGGCAAATAACTTTTGGGGCATTAAAAATTTCTATGATTTTCCCTGATACTCTAGCCCTTTTCCTTTCATCAAATTGTCCTTCGAATTGTCTAAAATTAATTTTTGAATAAAATTATATTTTCAGGATTTTCTAGTATTTTTCCTTCTATTCTGAGAATTCGCCTTCACCGTATATTGGGCAATAATTTTATAAAATATTATAAAATTTACTTTATTTTTCTTTGCCCTAAACTCAACTGATTAAAGTCTCCTGATACCTCAAATAATTATTTTCGGCCATTAAATCTTCAAAATTCTAGGCCGATTTTCAGCAATCTGTCGAATCTCTGTTAATCAGTGAGTTCTATTCTATCTTTTGGGCATCTATGACTTTTTCTGATATTTTTGTCAAATGTTTGACTTTTTGACTTTGACTTTGTCAAATGACCAAAATGCCCTTACATTTCTCTTATTTACCAAAATGCCCTTACTTTGTCTAACTTTTCATAATTCACATTTTACCCTTGACTTTTTTGCCCTTGATCTTTTGTCTAATGAACTTTGGGTCCTTTCAAGGAGGTCACCCATCCTTACATTACTCCAGGGCAAGCACGCTTAACTGCGGAGTTCTTAAAAGAATTCAAACCATTAGAGCTATGTTAACTTTAATCTTTCTGTTCCTACAACATCTACTTTTTCTATACTTTATATCTTCGGGTTCTAATTTGGCTTTTGATTATCGATTTGGCCCTTTATGTCTAATAACCATATTGCCCTTGATCTTTATACTTAATGACATTTATGTCCTTGGCTTACATTCTTAATAATTTCAAAGCCTTAGGACTAAATTGACCATAGTCTCTTTGATCCATTAACACCTTCTCTTTCTGTACTTTTATTCTTAATAATTTCAAATTAGAATAAATGTTAATATCACGTTACTCAGTTTAAAAGGTTCAATTAAAATCCCTCTCCTAAGGTTAATCTAAGTTCTCCACATTCATATTTAATGTTGATCAGATACTAAGCAAACAATAAGATTTAAACTAAATAAACACAATGAAAATTAAACATAAATAAATGGTTGAAAAATACTCAAATCCTTAAATTAGTTCATAGCTACTCTAGATCTAAAGAAAATTAGTCACACATAACTTTGATCAAATCCATAATAAGATTCAAGAAAAACATAAAAAACAAGAAAATTAACAAAGAAGAAGAAGAAAGATGAAGAAACAACAGGTGATGAGATCTCTTGGGCGCCTTCTCTCTTTTTTCTCTCGTTTGTGGACATTGCATTTGGTGCATTTGCTGCCTCATTTCTCCTCTTGCGTCTCAACGTGCGTGTTGCCTCTTGTGTTTTGTGTGTGCGTAATATCCCTTGCTCAGCTTCTTTCCCAGCGTCTCCTTGTGTGTCCTCAATGTGTGCCTCCACACATACACACATATAAATGCATGAAGTGTTTCTCCTTTTTCTCTCTTTTTCTTTCTTTTCTTTTAATCTTTCTTCATTTATTGATTTGCCAAGATCTTCTCTTTCCATTACTCCCTAAAAAATATAACAAGATAATAAAATAAAAGGAAACAAAACAAAATAAAAAATAAAAAAAACTTTAAATTATTATTATCTGTTATGACTTAATGAATCTCTAAATAATGTACCATTTGATAAATTTGCTTTGTTAAACTTAAAAATCTTTTAAATTAATAAATAATAAGATAATGCACCATTTGATATATTTGTTATTTTAAACTGAGAATCTTTTAAAATTATATTGATAACTCGTCAAATATATAAAAAATATATCTCAAATATACTAAAAATTGGAGAGTTATCAATTGAACGTAAGTCAGAAGGATTGAATCAGGATAACCTGTTGTCTGCTCATCCTTCTCTCCTCGTCAATAATTTCTGGGGATATCTTACTTACTTATCTATATTTACATAGTTTTTTATTGTCTAATAATTTGGTTAAAAGTTTTATAAACACTCAATTTACCCCCTCTTGGGTGTCAGCAATCCTAACACAAAAAACCTATTTTTATATTTTCAAATAGATAATAAAACAAGAATAATAAGCTTAATTAATATAGAATAATAAATCATCGAATTAAATTTTAATATATAAGAAAAGTCAAATCAAACTCTAAGACAAAGGAAGCTTCAATTTCAACAAATAGATTTTAAATATAAATCTTTCCCTAAGAAAATTCCAAACAACAAACCAAATATATATCTAGATTAAAGATAAGTAGCACAATTTCCAAATGATATTTCTGAAGGAAAATTAAGAAACCTTTTAAACCACAATATTTTGCTCTGCTGGAGGTGATTGTGGACCACTAGACTATGGTAGGGTGGTCGTTGGCTTGTGCTTGAGAGGAAGGAATAAGACGAGGACAAGTGGCAGTGGAGAAGCGAGAGTGACTAGGCTTTTGCGGTGCCAACCCCTCTTTTATAGCAGTAATTCATAAAATAACAGTTACAAAACCCCGATTTTTTGTAGTGTTGGCTGAAACAACCAAGGCTCTATATCCTGGGTGTGATGAGTATTCAAAATTGTCATTTTTTATTAAATTGTATTGTGCGTACTACTTATCAAGGGATGTCGACACTTTTAGAATTGTTAGTCCATATGCATTCCCTAAAGCGAAGATTCCTACTTCTTTCTATGAAACAATTAATTTTATCAACAAAATGGGGTTGAATTACAAAAAACAAAATGATGCAAGCCCAAATGATTGCAAGCTTTATTGTGGAGAGAATATGATCAAAGAATTTTGTAAGTAGTGTAATACTTTGAGATACAAGCCATAAAAGAAGGGGAAAAAGAAGAGAACCTGTAAAGTTTCTCAGATGATTTCCTTTAAAGTCACAACTGCACAGATTGTATTTGTTGCCAAAAACAACATCGCACATAAGATGGTATGTTGTTAAGATGAATGCAGATGGTAAGCTAAGACATCCATATGATTCAAAGGTATAGAAAGCATTTGACGTTGAATTTCAGAATTTGTGGTTGGTGGAATCAATTGTTCAGTACGTCCATCTCATAGATCTAAAATTCATTCATTCACTTGTACCTTGAAATTTCATAAACATGTAACTAATTTAGTTAATTAAAGAGATGGAAATGACTCTCATACTCTTGGAGATTTACATTTGATTATAAGATATACCATTTGACCTAGATTAGTACTACTATATGTCTATATTGTATTCTAGCTTAATTTTTATTTAGAAACTCCATGACATGGCTCTTTAGCATATCAATTATAATATACATGAATTCATGTATGGAAAAATTTAAACTGTCATTAATAATCAACTTAATAATTTGACAAGGCTAACGACCAGAAGTAGTGAGGTAGATGTAAATAGTTGAATTACTTATTAATAAAACGAGATATAAGAGTAAATAAATCAACTGAATCAAAATTTTATGCTCACCAAATCTGTTATGGCTTGCATGAGAACCTTTGTCTAGATGAGACTATGCCAAATACATCAAGAAAAGCTTAATCATTGTAAAGAAATAAAATGTTTTGGTTTTCGAGAAGAAAAAGAAAAGGGGCAAGTGACAGAAGTACAGTGGCTCATCTCAATCATGCATGTGTTCAGGGTAGATAACCCACCAAAAAGATTATAAAGGAATCTACCAAAAAGAAATAAAACATCATATAAAAAGGAAATTTGGGGTGACTTTCTTTTAATATTTCAAATATATTTTAAACCATAGTGAGTAGAGATTAGTGGAAAATTGGGGTGACTTCCTTTCTTCATTTAAAATGTTAAGTTACCAATCCCTCAGTCCCTTTGCATAAGAAATATTGATTACTGCACTTACCTATTTCCATTTTTAAGAAACATTCAGGTTTGTCTATTTTTTTTTGTTAGTTCCTTTTATACCTCCATTTATTTTCTTATTTTAATTCCAATGCATTCATTATCATGCATACCCCCAAAGATTGATATCCTTATTATCTTTTTTATTCCCTTTTCTCATAAATAAGGGTATTTTTGAAACAAATGTTAATTATTAACATCAACAAACCTTTTTATCTACCGAATTTGGTTAAGTGTTCCTTATCTATGTTGGAATATCTTAAAAATGAAGAAATGTGATTTTTCAAAGGAAGATATATGATTTTAAAAGCTATGTCCTTATAAATTAACGAGTTCAATTGAAGGATTGTGTAGGGAATATAATTCTAAAGTCATGTATCCCTACATACCATAAAGATATAACTCCTCATGGAAAAGTCATTATGGTTGTCACTTTTTATTGAAGTGGTATGGATGTGACTTTTGATTGAAGAGATGTAATACACCTTAACTAACCCCTTTAACTTTGATTGTAGAGGTTTAACTTACACAACTACATGATACTTAACAATAAGTTGCCATTACTTTACATAACCAAAACAATCACAAATGAGCATCATAAAGCTTGCTTCAAGCATCAATCACTTTGTGCTTACCCATGTTTGAACTTTCACCTAAAAAGGGTTGGTTGGAAAGAATGAGATTTTATTGAAATCCCAATAGCAAAACTTACTAACACACTTAAGAAAATGCATGACATACTTTAAAGCATAAGTGTGAATTCATGACAACATAAAATGTGCACATGGAACATTTACATGCATATGGCCATAGCACACAAAAGCATATATTCACACTTTCATCATCACAAATATTCAACATCAAGTCATACATAATTTCTAAAACATTTTCACAACTTTGTTAAGGTTAAAAGTTTTGCTACCTTGATAACTCAATTTCCCCTTGAATTTGAAGCTCTATTGATTAGCTTTTCAAATAAGCTCTTTGATTTTTCAACTTCTTAAACATCATATAAGATATAATTATCATTTTCAAATCATCTCCAAGTCAAGAGAACTATGAAAACTCAACAAAGCTCTCTCTTGAACTTTACAAACTCTAGAGCTTCAAAACTTGTCTAAATGATTTCCAATGCTTCCTAAAACTTTTTCTCACTTATACTCTACAAAATTTTGCCTTCTAAACTCAATGGAAGAATCAAATCATCAAAATCACATTCTTTTCTACTGTTCTGCAGCAGGACGAAAATACTTTATAAATTTGAAAAATGTGATTTTTCAACTTATAGCTTCACATACATGCATAATCTCAATCCTAAACCATTTTCCCATAATTGAGCATCATAAAATCATTAATCTTCCTTCATGAACAGTGCCAAACAGGGCTGCATGAAGAGTAAAATGCTCAAATTAAATACACAACTCAAACAATCACGAAACATACACCAATCTACTCCTTATCATGCAAGGAGTGTTTTGCAACAAATTATTTCCTCTAAATCCCTCTCTTTCTCACTTTAATCATCAAGAACCCTAACTTTAAATGTTGAAAAAGTGAGGTTTAATAAAAAATCTAAACCAGTAGAAAGGTAGAGGAAGTTTCATGCATCAAGAAAAGGTCTGTGTGATTGGATGCTTGAGATTGTTACCTTGTATTTTGTAAAGCTTTTTCTCTCTTGTTCATGGATGAAATGTCATCACTCCCTCCCCATTTTTCAGCTGCAAATGTCATCCAAATGGCCAAGGAAAGAGAAGGATTTTTGCTTTATTAAAACCCTTCACAATTACATGGATGATGTGGATTTAATTTTAACTTGTAAGTTTAATCTAAAGGCTAATAATCCACCACCTCTTTCCACATGTGCTTGGCTCTCATAAAGTTGTCATTAATGAGTGTAACTAGTTACTAGAAACTTGGTTACACAAACCAAATATGTTACCGTTTGGTTACTTCATCCGGTTACAACTTATACCGGTAAAAGTAACTTTATTCCGGTAAATTTTTCCCTACTTTTCTGGAGATGTTTTATTCCTCTTTTAATCTCCATATTTCATTTAATCATATGGTGAAATATTTATCCAAGAAATGCCCCTTGAAACGTCCAAATTCAATAGGGTCATTCTACCCTGTCAAAACCCCCTAAAAAGCATGCTACCGACGAGCAATTTAGTTTCAGGGCATTAAAAATTACTATAATTTTTACTGATACTCTAGCCCTTTTCCTTTCCTCAATTTGCCACCCAGATTGTCTGGAATTAATTTTTGAAGAAAATTATATTTACAGGGTTTTCAGGTCCTTTTCCCTCTGATCTAGGAATTCGTCTTTATCAAATACCGGGCTATAATTTTATATAATATGACGAAATTCACTTTATTTTTCTATGTTCTGAACTAAACTGATTGAGGTCTCTTGATACCTCAAATAATTATTTTATGCTTACCGCTCTTCAAAATTCTATAGATAGAAATCTAAGTTGAAACTCAAAGATTTAGGACCCACGGTGTTGTTTAGTGAGTTCTGCTCTATCAATTGAGCATCTGTGAATTTTTCTAATATTTTGGTCAACCTTTGACTTTGACTTTGTCAAATGACCAAAATACCCTTACATTTTCACTTAATTACCAAAATACCCTTACTTTTACTAATCTTTCAAAATACCAATATTGCTCTTAACCTTTGTGCCTTAATCTTTTTGTTTAATGTCATTTGGGTCCTTCCCAGGGGGTCACACATCCTTCCATTACTTTAGGGCAAGCACGCTTTACTATGGAGTTTTTAAATAAAATCAAACTATTAGGGCCGGGTTAACTATTATCTTTTTAGTCCATTGTCATCCTCTTTTTCTATACTTTCTAACTGTGAGCCTTAATTCATCTCATAACTATCAGATTGACCTCTACTTCAATTTATAGAAAAAGGATGGATATTACAAGAGACATTCCTTCAAAAGGTACCACTTCAAATTATCTCTCCTTACTCTATAAATACCCTCCCCTTCTTTCCATTTGGACACACAATTTTCCACATAACAATATCAAACTCATTGTCTTTCTCTTTGAGTGAACAAATAGATAAAGTCAAATTATCACTTTGTAAAAGTCTTTATTATCTTGGGTTGAGTGTTAGGAGTGCAATCCATACTCAAGGGTCTCTATTGTATACTGTAGGAAATTAGCTTGTTAACTAGGAATAGGTGGGAGAGAATTAAGCCTAAAGAAAAGTTTTGCACACGCCTTAAATAAAGATATAATGCACAACTTTTTTTCATCTATTCTTCTTGTATTCTTCAGAGAACCATTCCCACCAAAAAGCCAACAGTCTTTAGTGTAACCCTCTCTTCTATAGCTTTCTTACTCATTAGAGGTATTAGATTAACCACTTGATATCATTGCTTGGGCTAGAATTAGTTAATCAAGTAACTTTTAAAAATTCTCAAAACAATCTTATTCACTTGGTGACTTAAAAATTTTGGTCAAATAAAAAATTCATAACTAATTCTAGAAAAATACCAAACAAGTAGCTTGAGTTTCTAATTAAAGTTCATGACATTCTTTATGGGGGAAAAATACTCATTTAAGCAAGTTAAGGCTCAAACATCCCTTTAAACTATGAGAAATTTTATTGTTCATTTAATCCTAGGGCTTCATCGCGACCAACTTCTAACTTCACAGCGGCGAACTTCTTAAACTCCCAACAAAGTTGCTCTTTGACCATGTTCACTACAGTGAACTTTATAATTTGCTATGGCAAAGTCTTCTAGAATGACAAAATTCCTCCTCTCAGGTTTACTTTGCCGAGGTGAACTTTTTCTACTATCATTTTTCTGGTTTTTAGCTGAACTTGTAAAATACATAACTTTTTGCACACAAGTCCAATCCTCAGAGCATCTTTAAGCTTTTTAATCCACTAACCAGCAATAAAGAAGGCCAACACTGCCTTTACAATGGAGAATTACACTCCCCCTTACAATAAGCAATAAAACAGAGTCTCACACTCTCTGTTTTCTGATAAATTTTTAACCCAATATATTCAAGGTCCCAACCTTGAATTTCTTACATATTTACAGTAAGTTTTGCTCAAAGAAAGTCTCTCATAAGAGTAGATAGCTAATACTAAAGCTCAGAAGAAAAATTGAAAGATTTACGGAGAGTGTAATAAATAGCCTTAAATGCTCGGGAATGTTTGTCCTTTTTCTCTGTAATGAATGCTTGGTCCTTTTATAGATGAGAAGTAATAAAGTGCCATTAGAGACAGTTTAATATCCTTTACTCTCATCAACTACCTCTTCATCTTCACCATTAATGTTGTATTAAATGCGTCTCAAGAATGTTGGCGACGACGGCTGATTCATGCAATCTGTCTGTAAGAGGAGTGGACAATTTTTTCTCTTCCTACGATTTTGAGTTTCTGTATTTATGATGGCAGGTGAGATTCAAACATTGTTAATCACCAATAAGGAAAGTTGCAGAGAGCAGGTACTCGAGTTTTATTACACAATACTCGAGTGATAACCAATCATTTTGAATTTTATAAACAATACTCGAGTGTTTTGTTTCAATGCTCGAGTTTTTATAATACTTTTAAAATTGCTCGAGTGTTTACTGAGAGTATTGCAGAAGTTTTTGAATTCAAGCACAAATACTCGAGTGTTAAAACTTTTGTACTCGAGTGTTAAGAACACTTTCAGTTGCTACTCAAGTGTTCGGAGAAGAACTTGAAGTGAAGTCTTTTGAGATGTCACAATACTCGAGTGTTGGAAACATAATACTCGAGTGTTATGACTTCTCTTACCATTACTCGAGTGTTTTTATGGAAGTGTTGTGTTTTGGGAAAAGGAGTGCTTGATACTTGAGTATTGAAAAACCAATACTCGAGTGTTATAATCACTTTCATCAAATACTCGAGTGTTTTGCTTTCATTCAAACCTAATACTCGAGTTTTCATTCAAAGTACTGAATCACAGAAACATTTTAACTCACAGTACTCAAGTATTAGCATTCATTACTCGAGTGTTATCAACACTTTCAACAATAACTCGAGTGTTGTTTAAAAGTATTGTTTTTTAACACATTAAAAAGGTTCAATACTCGAGTTTCAAATCTCTATACTCGAGTATTCCTAATACTTTCATACAAACTCGATTATTGAAGTACATAACTCTAGTGTTCCATTGTAAACACTTAATCAACGACAATTCAAGCTTCATAATTCCTGAAATCATTTTGTTATCATTAAAATATGGCATCAACAATTTAGTGATAGATTTTTCCGTCGCTAAATAGCATTTTTCTAGTAGTGATAAAGGCCTAGACTTTCTGAATTTTTAAAAACTTCATAAAAGACTAAAAAGAATCCTGTCAAAATTAATCACTTTGTAAGATAAGATTAAAAACACCAATAGTTTAAATAAGCAAATATTATATATGATTAGTTTTGATGATGTCAAATATAAAAGAGCAAAAAGTTTTCATAATGTATATTGATTTACTACTATTTTTAATATGTATTCTTTTTATGTAGTTTGGTCAAAGAAAAGAAATAAGCAGTAAAGTTGAATTATATATGGTGAATGATCAAGAAGAATATGATAAATTAAAGAAAAATCTTGTAAGATAAAATGGGAACATCAAGATTCAAGTTTTAGATTTGGAATTAGAGGATGATGTGGTTAAATAACTCAATTTGAAGATTCAAATGTTTCAAATAGATGTTATATAATCATACATTGAGTTACCCTTCATATAAGCTTCATTTGGACTCTTAAAAATGATTCTTGTAGACGATACTCGAGTACAGACTCAAACACTTGAGTATGATGCATTTTTGGAGTTTCCTGAAGCAACACCTAAAGCAATACTCGAGTACAAACTCAAGTATTTAGAATTTTTGAGCTAATACTTGAGTATGAGGATCAATACTCGAGTATCGACATCCTATGTTCAGCTTTGCTTCACTTCCAACTCGACATATGTTTGATATTTTGATCATATCTCCTAAACCACAAGTTTGATTGATGTGAAACTAGTTTCATATGTAACTAGACTCGAAAGACGGTTCATAGACACCATAAAAATGTCAAAACATTTCATATGTAAGAGATATACATTTCTAAACATGGTAGTTAGATTGAACACTTCATCACTAACATTTTCTTATTATGGATATTATATCTTTTTGCTTATAATAGATTTGGGACTAATTCTTTTTTCACTTGAATGTTGACTCAAAAGGATTTTCAAGGATTAATATTTTCAAAGTTTGGAGTTGAATTGAGAGAGTTATGATCGTTGCAAGTTGAGCTATGTGCTAAAATTTGGAACTTGATGCAAGTTCAAGTTATGAGTTATACACGAGTACAAGCTTCAATACTTGAGTACCTTTGGAAATAAAGCTTATTTCTCTCGAACACTTCCATAGAACTCGAGTATTATCAAAAGTATTATGAACACTCAAGCAAAAAAATTTGCACTCAAGTATTGATTTTAAATCTAATAGAAATTTTTGTTTCAAACAACACTCAAGCACTCTTTTCACACTCGATTATTTATCTAAAACTTCAGTTATGTTGAAATAGATTTCAAACAACACTTGAGTATTGATTTTAAATCTGACAGAATTTTTTCAAACAACACTCGAGCACTATTTTCACACTTGAGTATTAATCCAAAACTTCAGTTATGTTGAAATGGATTTCAAACAGCACTCGGGTAACACTTTCTACATGCAAGTATTTAATCTAGGTCTTTGAAATGATTTTCAAACAGTATTAGAGTATTCTTAAACACATTCGAGCATACATTTTATTTAACTTTTGTTTCAGAGTATCAACTTTATTTGAAAAGTTTACTTAAACGTGCTCATATGACATAATCCATACTTGCTCTCATAATGGCAATAAAGGTTCAGTTTTATTTTGCCCAATAAAGCTCCATAAGTACCTATAATTCCTGTAACCTCTCTTTAAGAGGTGTTATTTCATTGTCTGGCCCTCCCCTAGTATAAATAGGAGGACATTTGCGTTGTAAGGAGATGCAGAAGCAGTAAGAAAACTTGAGAGCATTTTAAGAGTTCCTGAGTGAATTCTTTAGTTATTCTTTAGTCTCTATACCATTTTTGGTATCAGAGCCAAGTTCCAGAGAGAGGTAGCCGCTTAAAAAATGTTTTGGAAGCATAGTTGCAAAGAAGCAAACCAAAGGGTCACTGCCAGTCTCGAAACTCATAGTTCCTAACCTTTTTTAACCAAACAGACGTTACCATTGTGCTCAGGATGTCAGAAAACCCGATACTGGAGTTGTAACACACCTTAACTTAACCTTTAGCTTCATTTTATGTTGATTTAAAACCAAAGGGAAGCCTCAATTTGATTAAAAAGTCCAAAAGCTTTAATTTGAAAACTTTCAAACTTTCTGAAAGTTACTATTCACTATTTTTCGGACCAAATTTGAAAATTCATAACTAATTCTCAAAAAATTGAAATTGAGTGCTTCCAATTTCTATGTTAAGCTTGTAAGTTCCTTTATAAAGGAAAAATACTCATTGAGTCACTAGCTTGCCCAATTGATACAGTTTAATTTGTGAAAATGCACTGTTCATTTGGTTATTTTTCTATTTTCCCAGGGTTTTCAGTGATTTTCTTCAAACTTTGGAATATCATAACTTTCTGTACAAAACTCGAAATTCAGTTTTCTTTATGTATTTTGAAATATTTTAAAGTGAAATTCAGTTTTTAGTGAAATTTAGTGATTTTAAAGCTTGCAATTTGAAATATTTTTATGTAAAATTTCAACTCATTTGGTGTCCATTTGCTCTGTTTCCCGACAGGTCAAATTTGGGGGTTTGACCAACTTCTCATTAACACTTGGTCAAATTTTCCATTTTCAAACTTAACCATTTGAAAACCTAACTTCTAATCCTCTTTTAGTCATGCTTGATCATGCAATTAGGGGTCCTTAACTATCATATATTAACCAAACATTCACAAGTTCATAATACATATTACATGACATATAAATTCCAAAATGTTCACATAATTACAACATAACTTCATGTACATAACCATGTCAAATTCCTTGCTTCATGCATCATAAACTTTCTCCTTACCCTTTGAAGAACTTGTAACTAGAAATTGGTTAGTGGGGGAGGGTGAGATTTTTGGAAATCCCAATAGCAAAGCTTACTAACATACATAGAAAATTGCATGACATGTTTTAAGTTCATAAAGTAATGTGTAACAATGTAAAATGTGTACCAAGCACATATCAATGCATATGGCCATAGCATCATGTCACTCATAAACACATTTCAACAATGTCATAAGTATAATAAAGTCATGCACATCATTAAGATAATTTCACAATAATGTTAGATAGAGTTAGAAAACTTTGCTACCTTTTCTTCTTAACTTTGCTCTTAATTTTGTAACCTCTCTTGATCACTTTAAAAATCACCCTCTTGAACTAAACTCTTGCCTACAAAATGGACAATATAATGGCCATCAATCATAAGCCATTATCAAAGCAAAAACCACTTTAAAACTTCATTAACTTCCCTTGAACTTC
>JANTPZ010034565.1:0-10154 GCA_025593235.1 Vachellia pachyceras
ACAAGGTGGAAGACGGTTATGCTGCTCACTCCAGTGACTTCGTTGTTCTCCGTGCCGCGCGAATGGAGACGAAGAGAAAGGAGGCAGCAGCAGCGAGAATGGAGATGAAGAGAGCTACCAGCAGATTTCCCTTTTCAAGCATCAAGGGCATATGTGTCTTTTCTCTCCTGAAATTAATTGCACAATGGTATCTTGGGACTGCTGGTTAATTATTTAAAAATCTGGGACCAATTGTTAAATATCTCTCTTGTGTGGGACTGGAAACTAAATCTCCCATATTTTTTCTTCCTTCTATGGACTTTCTAGTTGGACACCCCAACTTTTGGGCCAACAGGTGCCCACTTCTATTCAAATAACTTCTTAGCTTTATGTATAAAAAAAACTTCTTAGCTTTGGAGGGCCCAATTTAATGTTAGCCCAACATTTCCTTGAGGCCCAAATCTTCCACTCAATCTACGGCCCGTCTAATCATAGTGAATCTCCAAATGTTCTCATATTTGAATGTAGAGCCGGTAATACGGGTTGGGCCCGCGGGCCCAACCCGTCAGCCCGCCAGATTTGGCGGGCTCGGGCTGGCAAATGCCAGCCCGCCCCGCGGGTTCTGGCAGGCCGGCCCGCCAGCCCGCCTATATTTTATTTTTAAAATTTTTTTAATTATTATATCTTGTATATTTTTACTTTTTCCATCTTAATAATTTTTATAAGGGTAAAAAGTAATATTAAATTTTATTTTTATGATAAATAATACCTAATATATTAAAAAATAGTATTAAATATCTTATTTTTTTCATATCAATTTCCTATAATACTGTATTTAAAATTATAACAAAACATTAATATTGATATTTTTTGAAAACTTGTAAAAAAATTATTATTAAAAATTTATTGATGAAAAAAGAATCATATGACTATATAATCTTATGATAAAAATTTTTTAAAAAAAGAAAAAACTATAAAATTTTAATTTTTAAAAAAATTAAATTTCTGACGGGTTAGCGGGCAGAAACGGTGCGGGCTGCACCACCAGAGATATAGTTGGCGGGCTGGCCCGCGCCAGCCCCCAACCCGCAGGCTGACCCGCTTTACCACCTCTATTTGAATGTCACACAGTCGGCAAAAAAGAATGTCACACAGTGTTTTAGATATGGCTGATTCAATAAGAAAATACTTATCCTAATAAAAAAAAGTCCTTTTCAATGATATTGGGGAGAAGATAAAATTGCTGAAAATTGTTTAACTATGTGTGAATGTTTTCTGTTTTACAAATTTAAAAATAAATTGTACACCATCAAAGAAGAGTCATACCGATTGAAAATATATTATACCGGAATCCTTAAATAAGTTTCAGATCCTTTGGATAATAAATTTGCAATGAAGTTAAATAATATGACAACACAACGCAAAATAGTTACAGTTTAGAGTTGAAACGGGGAAACGGTCAACGTTGTCTTTATGTTGGATCATATTTAACCCTTTTATATTATGAAAAGCGAATATATATTTATATATATGATTTGAGAGAATACAGCTGGGAAAAGGAGTGGGAGAGGACCAACCTCAGAGGACAAAGTCAAAGACAGCTCATGTCAAGATGCGATTTCAATTTTGGACGCAAACTCGAAATGTCATGTTTTGCCTTTTGAAACATAAAGAAAGGACCAAGTCAAAATAGTTCACTCTAATCTGAAAGAAAGTGAAATGTTGTTGGACCAATGAAAGCTATCTTTATTCATTTTTCTATATATATATATATATATATATCTATCTATATTAATATTTATTAGCGTATGAGATAGGAAAATTAAACATCTTGGTACGAGTCTGAGATAACTTTTGGGTAATATTGATGTATAAAATAGATTTTCTTGAATTATGATTTATGAAATTAATTGATAACAACTGATTTTCAAAAGCTCCTTTAAATAAATAGCTCTTGGGGAGGAGATTCTCTCATAAGCACATTTCTCTTTTTCTTCCCAAAAGCATATCTCCAGCCTTAAATCAAATAATGGATTATCTGAATTTAGTAAGTTAAAATTTTATTATCTTGTATATATTGCACTTATAATTCATTCAAATCATATTGTGATAAATTAAATTTATTTATACAGTTTTATAAACTATAAAATAGGAACCATCCTTTCTTTTGATTTAAGGTTAGAGATTTGCTTTTGAGAAGAAAAGGAGAAAGATCCTATAGCTAAATCAAAGTTTTAACTCAAAAATAGTTTTTAACATTAAATAAACGGGGCATTTTTGCTTCATTTTCTACGGAACCAAGGCTATGCCACATATAATTGATTATAAATTCAATCCAAGCAAATGCTGCTGATATTAGAGTCAAACTCATATTTTTCTTGAAAAATATTCCAACACTCTTTTACACTTTAAAATAAAGTATGAATCCAAAACCCAACATCTCTTTACATGCTAAAAAATTGTGAACCTAAAATCATGCCTATTTCATAAGTCAATTTTACATAATTAATTTGAAAATATTTAAAAATTAATTAAGTTAATTATTTGTAACAAATATGCACTAATGTTCTATAATATCCTTTATAATCATGTGCATTATAATGACTTTTTATTCTGTAATGAAAACTCCTACCACCTCTAATCAATATAGATGATTTAGAAAAAGTTATAAATTTAAGAAACAAAATAAATTGAGGTTAAATATAAAGTAAACCCCTTTTCCATTAACTCTTATATTTAAGAGTAGGGTTAGTAATTGATTTTGGTGTGTATAGGATCGTTTGATAACTATTGGATAATCACTTGTTAGACACAATCCTATTGGTTAATTATATACTTTCATATTCTGATAAATAGCCATGCATCTCATATCAAATCAAACATGACCCATCCTTTTTTGGTACTAATTGAGATCAAAAGAAGAAAAGTTTCTTCACCCATCACCCCCCTCCAAAAAAACTTCTTTACCTTTTTGAGGAAGCTGCACTTTTCCAGGTGCAATGTATATCCGATTTCTCAATTAAAAAAATTACATGGACGGCTTTAAATTCTTGCAGCTAGTGAGCTATTTAGATATTAAGTCAAAATTTGACGTTTATAAAAATTACGAGTGCTTTGTGTGCATATGTGAATTATTCTCATTGCTAAATATAGTTTTATTTTCCCCCATTTATTGAGACATTTTGACCAAAAAAAGAGGGCTTGGGATGATGCAGAGGGTTGATAATTCTCCACCTAATCAATGCTAATTATTTGATTATTATTATTATCATTACTTTTTTTCTAAATAGAAGTGAGGGGGATCTGAAGATATGATACAGTTCATTCCCACCAAACAAATGCTTCTGTCGTTTTCCTAAAGCGTAAAACCCTAACGCGTTTCTTGATCAGTATCGTCATGATGCTAACTATACATATCCATTCATTCTAATCTTAATTTTCTTGAAGTTCCATGTTGAAGATTCTATAACTATTGATTTCTTATCCAGAAAATAATATCACATATTACTATATGTGATACTTAACATAATAGTTAATTGATCTTTTTTAAAAAAAATTAAAGAAGTTAAATATATGATTTAGAACAATTGATTTATGTACATTATTATATTATATATCAATTTATAAATCAGATAAATTAATTTTTTTGAGAAAATTATAAATACAAATATTTAAAGGTAATGTAGTTTGCTACGTGAAAACCTCTAAAAAAACAACTAACTTATATATTACAAATAGAAGGTAAGTCATATTTAGTATTGACAACTAATAATAAACAATGTGATTTGCGAGTCATTCATGCTACGTGAAATTCACAGCCATAAGTTCACTGAGTTCTATATGCTCTATGTTATATTTCTCAATGCTTAGATGGATGTCGTAGAAAATTAAATAAATGTCTCAGAACTTCTTGTTTAATCACATAGTTTATATGATTTATTTTTTACAATAAAATAGTAAAGCCTCATTGACGTGTGTGTATACATTCTTGCTAAAAATTGTAAAGCCTCATTGACGTGTGTATGCATTCTTGCTCTAATTTGATTACTTCAAAAATGTATTCACTACATATTTATTTGCTGTCAGAAGCCTAAAAATTCTTCACCTGAACTCTTTAAGGTCTTACCTAATACTCTTATATAGATACACACACAATTGCATTATTGCTTTTCTTAATTTGTTTCTGATTCTGGATTAGGTAAAACCAGGTTCAATTAATATCTTTGACAGAATAAACATTAACGCCATATCAACCTTTCAGCAAACCCTAACTTGCTGGTGTCTCCTACCTCCTTTCTCTCCATATATACTCATCTTCCTAAACCTTTATTATGATATACGCACAAACCCTCTCTCTCTCTCTCTCTCTCTCTCATCTTTTCAGGCCACGGAGTAGACGAAGCAAGCAGCCCTCAGCCGGCCGGCCGGTCAGCGTCCCTTACCCTGCAGGTAGACTAATCGGAAATCGAATATATATATTCCTGTACTACCCTTTTGTTGGTTCCAGGGGACGGAGGGGGCAGAGAACTCATGGCTGCCTCAGCAGTGCTACCGATGGAGGCTCTGGAGAAGACTGAATATGAGAGCACTACTAAGATGCTTTCACCAATTATCCACACCACACTTGGCTGCTAAGCGTATGGACATCTGCCGCCGCCTAGTCGCTGCTCTCTGTCCCCCACCAGCACCAACACCACCACCCTCATCTTCATCTTTTCCTCGCTGCCCTTACTAATTTCGATTGTTTTTGTTGCCTAGCCAGCCGCAAGATAACAATGAAATTAGATTGTTTGTTCAAACAAATATTTTGTGCTTGTTATATATTAAAAGTTGTATTGCAGGATGAGTTCAACAAAGCCTTCCGATAAGAAGCCACCGATCAATCCCGTTGGAGGTAACGTGGGCTATGCGACTTCGACAAAGCCTTCTTCTTCATCTGCCACCCACAAGAAGACCAATATCGCTGGGAAAAGCATTGGCTATTATCGGACTCCTCCTCCACCACCACCGCCACCACCATGAAAACTGAAGATGCGTCTTAAAGTGTTAGTAATCACCAGTGGAGCCTCTCGTCATGTCTCGTCCGTGCTACTTAATTCCAGTACGTTTCATCATGTGGTGTTGTGTTTGGCTTCCAGTGTATTGTTGCGGTACGCGTCTTATGTAAGGGAAATGGTTTGTGCTTTGTTGCTGATGGGTATTTCATAATATAGAAGGAGCGTGGCTCTTGTGTTTATCATTATATTTACTTAGCTGGTTGTGATGCTTGCGTTATATATTAAGGAACTGGTTTCGCTTTTCTTCAAAACAAAATAAAGCTCAATGATCTCATGAGTAAACCCCCAGAAATGAAATCAACAAATCCATTAATACACAAACAGGATTCATTCAAATCAGATCCAGACGTTAAAGAAAGGACCGAAACGAAATCGAAGACACTCTGATCCAGAAGTTAAAGAAAGGACAGAAACGAAATCAAAGACACAGATGAAGAACTTGTTTGGATAAACCACTTTTTCAATACAAACTAAGTATATTATAATATGTGTTGTGTTGATTTGCGTGAATTCATTTTTACAATGCAATCACAAGTGGGCCTGATTTACGGCTGCAGCGAGGGAGAGGCCAGCCATTGACAGAAATGGCTGCCATCGCTGGAGTTAGAGGAAAGAGAAGAGAGGTCGTTGGAGGAGGAGGAGAGGAGAAAGGAGAGGCTGGGCCATGGAATGCCCAAGCTCCAATGTTTCTTATAAATTAAGCATCTCTATTCTGGTCACACTCTTACCATTTCTGTTCAAAATTTAGCAAAAATTAAGGGCTTGTTTTACTTTCTTTATTTTTTTGTTTTTTAAAAAATAAAAATGGTTAATTTTAATTAACCATTTTGTAAAAAAAATAGAGATATGTTTCTTAAAATAAAAAACTTAACACAACTTTGAGATGTTTTCTAATTTTTTGTATTGTACTGGTATTTTTCTTAATTCCTCTTTTCACTTCTTGTCGCGCTATCCATTATGTCTTTCCCTCTCACCTCTATCTACCTCGTCTGATTGTCTCTCAATCATCCTACTCAGTTCTCCAAATTGATTTTAATAACTCTCATTCCAAATGATTTATTCTTTTTTTTTTTGTTTTCATTGAATCTCATAACTCATTCCTCAGTGTTTGTGACCTCTCATTGTATATTAGCATATGTGTATTTTTGGGCTTACGGCCCGTTATCTGTCTTGGCCCATTACAGGTGTTATGTAAGTGGAAATATGTATTTTCCATTATATTGAGTGCATATGTAGAGGAGTTAATCAGTTCCAAAACTCCCATCATTACATTATGAGTCAATGTAAACTTTAAAGTTTGGGAAGCGGGAACATATAAGTACCTTTGCAGAAGATGTTTGAGTGTAGTGAAAGAGAGTAGTTTCTCATTTAGAAATGTAGTCATGCTTAATGTTGAACAATATCTTGAATGTAGTTGTATCTATTGGGAGGATACTTGTCCTTGGAAAAAAAATAATGGGTACAAAAATTTCACTAATATAGATATATGTGAAGGACTATAATCTTTGATTAAAAAAAATACACTATTTTTTCTGACGAGTCTAATCAAATAGCCTATGCTTTCTATAAATTAATGACGACCTTAAGTGTGCAATCGATGAATACATACATGCGACCTTAAGTGTGCAATCGATGACTTTTTTCTGACGAGTCTAATCAAATAGCCATGGCACACTTATGGAGTTATGTGGTCTCTGTGACGTGGCAGCTGGTGTAATTAATACTGAGGGCAACATCCTATGATTAATACTGAGGGCCACATGCTAGGACAGGAACAGTTTGAAAAGGGGAAAAAGAGAGAGACCAAAATGACTTGGCTATGGCACTTATGGAGTTATGTGGTCTCTGTGACGTGGCAGCTAGTATAATTAATACTGAGGGCAACATCCTATAATTTCGAATGGGATGTTTTATTGCTACTTGAGACAAGACAGAGAGAAGTCAAGGGATGATAACAAAACAAAACTTACAACATCAGAAAAGGAAAAAGAACACGAAAGAAATTAATCAGGGGCTAAAAAATTACAGAACCAGAGCACACGAAGGGAATGATCAGCTAAAGCTAGCGCCTCATTAACTAATTAAGCGTGCTGGCGCAGTATCCTCATTGCGAAAAATCTTAGAATTCCTGGCAGTCCATAGCTTCCAGCAGAGAATGCCAAACACAGTGCACCATCTTGTATTACTACCTTGAGTCTCTAGGTTGGTATGCATCCAGCAAGTGAAGGAAGTAGCGTTGAAGCTTGCAAGGACCTGAGGAGGCAGAACCAGAGACCAGCAAGCCTTGGCCAGTAAGCACTTTCTCAGTACGTGGTCAACATTCTACAATTAATACTGAGGGCAACATGCTAGGACAGGAACAGTTTGAAAAGGAAAAAAAGGAGTCCAAAATGACTTGGCCATGGCACTTGTGGAGTTATGTGGAATATGTGACGTGGCAGCTGGTGTAATTAATACTGAGGACAACCTCCTAAAATTAATGCTGAGCCCGAAAGAGTCATGTCCTAGAATGTTGCCCTCAGTATTAATTATAGGATAGTGTAATACAATCCCATCATGTCTAGAGAATCAAGTGACTGAGTTCTCGCTTGGACAAGAACCCGAGGAGGACAGCCCTCATAAATCATCTCACAGAAGGGGTTGCCCTTAACACCACTGGTAGTGTTGACATGTCTAGACCAACAGATTCTGAATATAAAATTTTAGGTAGTCCAACGGAAAAAGCCATTCTTGCATGGGCTGTTCTTGATTTGGACATGAACATGGAGAAATTGACGCAGAGTTGTACCATCGTTCATGTGGAACCCTTCAATTTAAAGAAGAAAAGAAGTGGGGTTTTGATCAGAAGGAAAGCGGACAACAAAATTCATGCACATTGGAAAGGAGCAGCTGAGGTAGTGCTAAGAATGTGTTCAAAGTAATACGATGCTTTAGGCAATATAAAAGATCTGAATAATGGCAAAAAGTTGGTGTTTGAGCAAATCATTGAAAGAATGGCAGCGAGCAGCCTTAGGTGTATTGCTTTTCCACATTCAGAAGTTGCTGAAGAAGATGAAGGAACAAAAAAGGTAAAAGAAGACGGCCTCACCCTCTTATGGCTTGTTGGTATTAAGAATCCTTGTCGTCGTGGTGAAAAGAAAGCTGTACAAGATTGCCAAAAGGCTGGAGTAAATGTCAAAATGATAACAAGAGACAACGTTTTCACAGCCAAAGCCATAGCAACAGAATGCGACATCCTCCAACCTAATCAAGACACATCAGAAGCAGTCATAGAAGGAGAGGCATTCCGAAACTTGTCTCCCAAGGAAAGACTAAGGACAATGGAGAAAATTTGTGTCATGGAACGATCCTCCCCGTCTGACAAGCTCTTGATGGTTCAATGCCTCAAACAGAAAGGTCATGTTGTTGCAGTCTCGGGAGATGGTCCTAGTGATGCACCAGCATTAAGAGAAGCTGCTATAGGACCTTCCATGGGGATTTGTCAAGGCGCTGAGGTTGCAAACGGAAGCTCAGACATAGGCATCTTGGATGATAATTTCGCCTCGGTGGCCACAGTTCTAAAGGAGGGAAGATGTGTTTATAACAACATACAGAAGTTCATTCAATTTCAGCTTACAATAAAGGTTTTTGCACTTGCAATTAACTTTGTGACAACAGTATCAACAGGAAAAGTGCCATTAACAACAGTTCAACTGTTGTGGGTGAACCTCATAATAGACATTTTGGGTGCTCTAGCCCTAGCTAGGGAGGAGGAAACAACTGAGTTACTGGAGAAAACACTTGTAACACCCCAAATTTTTTAACCAAATACATAATGAAATTTTTTCCATGTGTAAATAAAAAGGATTTCAAACATCAATTCATTAAAATATATCCTTAGTCCAGCCAAAATATATGTCATTAATAGCAATCCAATTCCTCCCAAAATATCAGAGTAAATAGAAAAAATCGCGGAAGTCTTAGAGTCATGGCAATTCAAAATGATAGCATGTGTCTAAAGGCACAAGAGAGCCAACAAAGCTCATTCCATAGGTGCATTCCCTTGCTGCCTACTAGAACAGTCACCTGAAAATGTTAAAATAACTAGGTAAGATTCCTCACCCCAATAACTTTGAAAGTTTCTACCGCACACAAGCAAACATACAATTAAAAAGGAAGAAGTGATTTACGAAATACATTTGTATCTATATAAAGTAAACATAATATAGACAATTTCATATTTTTTTTCATAATTATGTAACTCACAATCATCATCACAAATAATGAATAATAATGTAATATGCAACCCCCTCATAACACCGTCCATCCTTATTCCGTTGACTGGAGCCATAGGCTAACACATCGTCCAACCGAAACTCATCCATGTAACTGGATTGTTTCAAGCTCACCAGTTTCTTAAGATACACCCGGCCAAAGGTATAAAGCTCAAGTTTGGACTATGGCTTCCCTCCTTAAAAGAAAACCAAGGAGGTGTCACATGTCCCACAATTCCCATGCAATTTTGGCTAAAGAAAAGACACGGGTAAAGGGGCCCTACAATTGCCATCCACTATGCACAGAGTGATGGCTTATCAGGTGATAAAATCTCATCATACATAAGTCTCCTCCGTACTCCAACCCAATCACAGTACAAACACCATGACAGTTATAAAAATCTTCATGCCAATATATATTGAAAACTTTAAATATTTGCATTTATATAGTTCAGCGCAAAAATGCATAAAATATAATTCAATCACAATTTAATCATATACGGTTCACAAGTATATGGAATAATATTCAGAGTTACATGTAGATTTTGATAAAGCCTTGTCGTGAGGCTATCAAATGAAACTAAGTTAAATGCAATATAATGGCACTAACCTAGGTCGATCTCTACGTGGAGCCTATATTGAATTACTAAGTAATCTAGAATAAATAACAAAGTAACCGAAAAGTATGCGAAACATGCATTATTTATCTAATAAGACTAAATGGCTACTATTTCTAATTTTTTTTATTTTTTTTATTTTTTATAATGGAATGGATAATGGATGAAGTGAATCTCCTTGATGAATGACTTAGCCAATCTTCCTAATTCCAATTAATTAAGTTCAATTACACCTAACTAGCCAAGGA